>CM053568.1:613633-653817 GCA_028646485.1 Cryptoprocta ferox
CCCCCCCCCCCCCCCCCCCCCGCCCAGGCTCATCCTCCTCCTGCAGGCCGCCCTGACTTTGGGAAGGGCTGTGACTGTGTCCATGAGCACCTGTGCCCACCTTCGGGGGAGCCAGATCTCTGGAGACCTGGCCCCTCCCACTCTCCCACGGACCCTCCCCACCTCATCATGGGGACCCTGGGGTCCTTCAGCCTGTCAGTCAGTGGCCATCATGAAGCAACCCGGGGGCTGCTGTGTTGGGAGGACAGGATGGGCCCGAGAAGCCCCTACCCGCCCCCCCCAGGGTCACTGCAAGGTCGGCAGGGCTGAGCTGAGCACCTCACAAGAGCCCGTTGCACGTCCTAGACAAGGACCCTGCAGAGAAGCAAAAGTGGCTTCCCTCCTGATCCCTCATAGATGTGGTGCCCCGTGTGGGCAGGCACCGGCGTCATCGAGAAACGCGGCCCGTGACACGGCCCGGCTGAGGGGTCCGCTGTAAGGCTGCTTACCCTGACGCTTTGATGCTGGGCCCCACGTCCCCCACCATGCTGACCCAGCCCGGGGACGCCCAGGCCTGGTTTTGCCCTCGAGGCTCTGGGGTTGCGGAGGACAGCCCAGGTGATGACAGAGTCCCACAGGGTCTCATGAGCCAAAAGAAGCTGCCTAGGGCCCACTAGGATCCACTGCAGTACAGGAGGGCTCCCAGGAGGAGGTGTGCCCTGTTTTGCAGGGAGAGGAAGGGATGTGTGCTTTGTCTCTGTGAAACCCCCTAGTCAGAGCCAGAGCTGCAAGGAGCCTGAGGCTGTGGGTGGGAGGCGGACGGAGCCTCATCCGGCCTCAGCGCCCCCTCTGTCCCCAGGCCTGTAACTGTGACCAGTACCTGAAGGTCTCCAAGGACACGATGAAGCAGCTGGTGTGGCTCGGCAGCCGCCCAGAAGGCCCCAGCAGAGGTACGTGTGCCCCACGGGGTGAGGCGTGGGCTCTGTGGACAGAGGCCCAGCTGCAGGTCCTCCCAGGGTTAAACTGCAGGAATGGCCAGGGAGGTGCCGTCCATCCAGGGGCAGAAGGACGGAGCTCACGCCGCGCCAAGGTTGCAGGCCCAGGGGGCCAGGAAGCTGAGACACTCAGGGCCCTCCGGGGTGGTGCCCCCCGCCCCGCTCCCCCGCGCCCCGCCCTTCACACAGAGTGCACGAGCACAGGTACACATCTGCTTACACACAGGCACCCGTGAGGCAATCTGAAGGCAGAGGGGCCCGGACAGACGGGAAGGAGGGCAGACCCCAGATGTCTGCCCCCCAACCACGGACCTAGCCTCAGTTTCCATTCTGTAAAACTAGAAAGAAGAGGGTGCAGAGCACCCAGAGACTTTGAAATCGCTGGCCGGGGCAGTGAGTGTGCCTTTTCATTCCTACCACCGGCTCACCCGCCCTCTAGACAGAGGGGCCCCAGTGGAGGGGGCACCAGTGGGGGCCTGGCAGCTCCTCCCCAGGCTCCCGGCTCCTCCTCGGTGGAGGGCAAGGATGGGGTGGATAGGGGAGTGTCTTAGTGCCCTCTCCCGAGGTCAGCCTGAGGCTGGGGTGCCTCTGAGGTCCCTTTGCGTGGCTAGCTGGTGGCTCTCTAGGACGCTGATGTCCCCACGAGGCTGTTCCTGTTTTTCCGAAACCCCTGAGGTTTGGGGCCGAAGCAGGGGCCACCCGTTCATCAGGTGAGCCATCAAGATGGCCTGTGTCCAGCTCCCAGCAGCTCTCAGCTCTCCACAGTGTGGCCTTGACACGTTCCAGGCCCAGGAAGGGAGGAGCAGGGCATGAGCAGTGCCCTCCACTAGAGCCGCCCCGAGCTGCCGGGCTCCCGGCCCCTCTGAGCCACCAGCACTCCGCCCAGAGGCCCACACCTGTCCTGAGGGGGTGGGTAGCGCTCCTGTGCTGGCTGGCATCACGGGGGCCGCCAGGTAAAGGCTGAGGCTGGACGGCCTAGGGCGAGACAGGGCGACCAGATGGAGGTCACGGCCTCGTTGTGTTTCAAGGGGGCGGGGGTGAGGGCCTCATCCATTCAAGCCCCAGCTAAAGCTAATCTGGAGCCATCTGTGGAGAGATGTTTGCCGAGCAAATTAGGAAGGTCAACAAACTGGGGAGGACACTGCTCCCACCTGCCGGTCAGGGCCCCTCAGCCGTTACCGCCCTCGCGCCTGCACTGGCCCCTCAGCAGCCCAGGCCTGGCCGCCTCCCTGGAGTCTCCCTGTGCTCTTAGCGGAGGTAGGGACCCTCTTGCAGAGTCAGAGGTCACTTCCCAGGGTCTCTGCTGGCACCCTGAGCTCCAGCAGGTCCCCTGGGCCCCGCGGTTATGAAACGCCCGCCCTGGCAGTGGCTTATCTGCTCATCGCCATGAATGGGATGCCCCCGCCCCCACCCGCCCGTTCTCAGGCCCCCAGTGCCCTAATCGGCCAATCTCACGCCCAGAACTTGTTTCCCAAGGACCTTTGAGCCCCAAGAACATTCCAAGGTGTGAGTTCCCATGGGAGGGGCCAGGCTGGCAGCAAAGCCCCTCAGCCGCTGCCCTCTCTGCTGAGGGTGGGGGGAGACGCTGGGCACTTGGAGGTGCGTTGTGGGCACTGCAGCTGCAGGCCCCATCCTTAGGACAGTCCCTGATGTCCTCAACTGATTGACAGGTGGTGAGGCCACCCAGTATGAGGACGTACAGGAGGCAGGTGAGCCCTGGGACCACCCACTGACAGTTTGTGTCCTGGCCCTGAGAGGACGGTCCCATGCCCTAGGTGAGGGGTGGCGGGCAGGGTCAGCGGGGAGAGGCCCAGGGGCCCATGGGTAAGACGAGGCAGAGGATTGGGGGGACGGGCAGCGTAGGGCAGAGGTGCCGGAGAGAGCAGGACCACCAGACCACGCCCCCCCAGAAGGCTGAGCGCTCAGAGTGGCTGGCCCCCTCACCCCACCCCTGCCTCTCCAGACTTGGCCCCAGAGGTGGCCCCCGGGAGCTGTACCTACGACCCGCCTTGCCGCTGGCTGGAGGCAGCAGACCTGCGGCCCGGAGCGCCTGCCACACTGGCCAGCGGCACCCGGCTGCAGCTGGCAGGGGTCCCGGAGGGCGTGCTTCAGCGGCCCGGGCTGCGCCATTTCTACTGCTGCTCCGGCTGCGGCAAGGTCTTCTGGGAGGGCTCGCACCTGGGCCGCGTCACCGCGCACTTCAGCCAGGTCCTGAGCGGCGCCTCCAGCTCCTGGGAGCAGAGCTGAACCCCAGGCCCACGGGCCCGCACTGCCCCCTTGGCACCCCTCCCCCCAGCAACACGACTAATAAACATCCTGACCTGCATAGGCCTGTGCCATGGACTCGTTGCGCGCGCACCCGGGCCTGGCGCTGGGTGGGGAGTAGGACCGGGGTGGAGGGGATGAAAGTTCTTGCACAAGGTCAGGATGCTCGGACCCTGAGCTGAGAACGGCCTGATACTCGGGAATGAGGCTGACGGAAAGTGGGAAGGACACGCCTGGTAGAGGAAATGGCCTTCACAAAGGCCCAGGGCTGGGACCCAAGTGGCTCCCGTCAGCGGGGCTCGGGTTTGGGGGGGGGGCACACAGGGCCCCACGTGCTGGGGGTAAATGCCACCCTCCTCTGCCCCACCTTCCTGGCCTCCTCAGGCCGACGGCCAAACCTTCCGACCAGGCTGGCCTCAGAGCTCCGGGGGGCCTCCAGCTCCAGGGAGTGCAGATGGTGGGACCCCGCAGGACCCCGGGGCCCTTTAGGCCAGATGTGGGGGGGGGGCTTCCTGGGGAACAGCCCCCAGCCCTCCCTGGTGCAGGAGGCAGGGCGGCCACCCTCTGGGCGGACAGCCATTGTGTCTGGAGGGCCATGACTGGAGGGGAGGCCCACCTCTGCATCTGCTGCCCTGGCCCCCTCGCTGGCCAGACCATGACCCCACAAGGCCTCTTCCCCCGCCCCAACCCAGTCAAGGCTGGGTGGCCTCCTCTCATGAAACAGAGCTGCAGCCGAGGCCACAAGGGCCCCCCCCGCCCCGCACATGAGAGCGTCCACCCTCACAACTGCAGGAAACAGCTGCCGCTCCGCCCACTCTTTGGGAAACTGAGGCGCAGGCGCTCATTGCCGGCACCCGAGGGCCCCGGGCACCAGTGCCAGGTGGGCAGGGAGAGGGGCCTAGACTGCGCCTTGCCCCGGCCACCTCCCTCCTGGCTCACTCCCTAGGAATGTGCCTCCCCCCCCCCCCACATCCCTTTCCTGTCCTTCCTGCCTTGAGCGGAAACCAGCTCAGATTTGGCCCAGGAGCCCAGGCGGAAGCCTCGGGGCTGGGGAGCCCGGGGGGCGGGGCGGGGCTGCCACCTCTGCCCAGAGCAGGGTGCACCTGCAGGCCCAGGTGTGCCGGCCTCAGGTACCAGGTGGGTGCTGGCAGTGCCAGGCCTGCCTCTGCCCCTGCGCGGGCTGGGGGTCAGGCCCAAGAGGAAGGAGGTGGGGGCTCATGCCGAAGGCCATACAGACATCCTGCCACGTTGCCCATGCCTTCCCTTCCCTGGAAATGCCTGTGTGCCAGGTGCTGGCCTACCCAGCCCCCCAGCAACCTTGGGGCCAGCTGGACCAGGTGCCACTGCACAGACGGAAGGAAAGGCTCGGAGACTCAGGACAGGCCCAGGCTGAGTGGGCACCGTGTCAGGGCCAAGTGCGCAACCCTGGCTTCTCCCACCCTTCAGTCACTGCTGAGCCTGAGGGCCAGGAGGGGCTGCCAGGGTGAGCAGACACCCCACCAGGGCTCGGGACCCTCTGTGATCGGGGTGCTACTTCCGAGAGCCAGACCACCGGCCCGCGTCCTGTCCCGGGAGGCAGCCCTGACCATGTTCCTCCCCCAGTAAGGCCAAGAAAGAGGAAACGGCCAGGGGTGCCGGCCCCACTGCCCAAACCAGCTGCTTCCTGGAGACTGCTCTGACCCAAGGCCCTGGTAGTGGTTGCAGCTGGTCCTCCACAGAAGGGGGCCAGGGCCAGGGAGACAGCAGACCACGTGTCCTTCCTGTCAGGTCCGGCCCCGGCACCCCACTGCCCTGAGCACCCTCCAGAGGGAGAAGTGTGCCCCTCACGGCTACACCCGTACCATCCAGCCTGCCTTCCCACCTCCCCAGCCCTCTCCTGCCCAGACTGGCTGTGTCCCTCCGGGGACCCTCCCAGCCTCACGTAGTCGCTGCCAGCGCAGCCTGGCTCCACGGCAACCCCATCCTAGGCCCCAGCCCCCACCCCTGGTCCTGAGCCATCAGGAGGTCAGCCCAAAGAGCCTTCTGAGGCCCCAGGACTGCCTCAGGCCTCTTCCCAGGCTAGGGGTCAGGCACCACGCCGACAGGGTGGGCTGCGGCCCTAGTGCCAGGCCGTGCCCTGAGCGGCCAGCAGGGCAGGCGAGAGAGAGAGAGCCGCGGAGTGATTGTCTGCCACAGTTCCTGCCCCGGGCGTCCTTCCTCCGCTCTGGCCGAGGGCTGAGTGTTTGTTATTTGATCTCTATCCTCTCTCGGCCCTTCTACCAGGTGTCTGGGCTGCTGGGAAGAAACACTCTCCTCTTTCCCACGCTCCCCGACACATTTTAATGAATTAGCTGGAAGCCCCGCCCCCACTGCCCGCCTGCCTGCTCACCCTCCCTCCCCCGCCCAGTGCCTTTAAGGTGGCCGCAGGCTCTGGCCCAGCTCTGGCCAGCCGCCTCTTCTGCGCTGTCCTCCCCAGGCTGCCCCACCCAGACCTTCCCAGCCCAGATCCCAGAGTGCTCCCCAGCCTGCCCCACCCTGCCCACATTGTTCCCCCACCAGCCACTGTTCTGAGCCTCTAAAGGAAGGGGGTCCCCAGAGGAAGAAGGGGGCCCTCTCCTACTCTGGCCTCCACCCACCACGGCCCTTCAGGGTGGCACTCCTGGGCTAGCGTCCTCAGAGCCTGTGGGTGGAAGGACAGGGTGCAGCCACACAGCCAGGGTCCAGTCTGTCCCCTAGATCCCTGGTCAGGAGTTTCTCACTCAGAGACAATGGACTGCTTATCTATACAGCACCACCAAGAAACCCCACCCACACCGGAGAGGGGCTTCTCTGGGCCGCGGGGCGGGGCCTGGCCTCGCCCCCTCCCTCCGAGGCATTTGGAACAAATGTCCTCCTTTTGGACCATTCCTTCAGCAAACATTGAGGAAGAGCTTACCGGGAGCCAGTGTGCCGCAAGCCCCTCTCCCCTCTCGTCTCGTCCTCAAATGGGACAACTCCCAGGGTGTGGACCGGAGCAGCACAGAACAAAATCACCCACCCAGCCTTGGCGCAAAAGCATGAGAACTCCATCAGCTCCCCGGGGATAGTGTGACCGTCACCGGAACCCCACAACGGCAGGCCTGGCTACACCTGTCTGACCCTCACACCGAACCCTGGGTGGGGCAGGAGGCAACCTCAGGCTAGACTCCTGTGGCCGCACTGTCCCTGCCGGGGGCACCCAAACCACCGATTTCATGGCCCATGGTGACGACCGTACATTCCCACACTGAGCTCACAGGGCCCCTTTGTCTGCCCTCCCCGAAGCCTGCGCGGGTGTCAAAGGGACTTTTCTCCCGGGCTCTGCTCCCGGGCCCTACAAGGTCTCCAGATGCCCTTCTTCAGGTCAGGGGACCCGAACCCACCTGGGCTGGGGCCTATGAACGCACCACCTTTGGGGGATACCCCTGGGCACTGTCCAAAGCTGGCCACACGTTCTCAGAGCACCCTCCCCCCATGCCCGGCCCTGTTCCAGGGAGGAGCAGGCAGTGGGGTGGTATGTGCCTGCCTCACCGGTCACAGTCCTGCCCGGGGCCACATGCTTACCCACTCTGAGGGGCACTGTCCAGAGGTAAATATGGGCAGGGATGGGGGTACTGGAGGTGGTCAGGGGCCCTCCCCTCGAGATGTTCACGGTCCAGCAGGCCCCCTTACTGGGCAAGATGAGTGGGACAAGGGAGGGGCTGTCGATGCCAGCACCCCCCCGCCCCCACCCAGGTCACAACCTCAGCTGGACCTAGCACACCGCCTTGACCCCGACTCGCATCTCTGTTCTGCTCAGCCCAGCGCTTACCCACCTGCGCAGTGGGGAGCTCCTGGTGGGAGCAAGTCTGAGCAGAAGAGCTGGACCACCAGCCTCAGGAAGACCAGAGGAGGGACCCAAGGAGCTCTGGCTGCCAGGAGGATCCCAAGAGAGTCAGCTACCGTCAGGTCTGAGGGCAGCTGGCTAGAGGCAGCCACCCTGGGGTGGCCTTACCCAGTTTTTCCTGTGGTTTGGCTGTGACTCCTTCCAGAGCACAGAGCAAGATGGGGGCACACACCCACACTCGTCTCCAGACATGAGGGGCACCAGGCAGACACCCACAGGAGCCCATCCCCAAACAAGGCCTAACAGGGTGGACTCCCGAGATGAGGTCCAGGGCTGCCTCCTCGGAATTTCCAGCCCGCCACTGAAGGCATTGAAGGTCCTGTGTGCTACCCTGCTGCCCAGGGCCCACTGCTCTGAGAATCATTCCTGCTCAGTTTCCAGCCACCACAGCCCAGCTGTAAACTGTAAAATCCTCATGAGGAAATTTGGCAGCAGAATTAGAGTGTCAATAAAAAATGGGTTAACAGATTGGAAATGAGTCATTTCTGGGTTTTCTTTCAGTCCTTGGTGCCCTACCTGGGGCTGCTCACCTGGCCAGGCCTCGCCTGTCCCTAGTCGTGCTGATGGAGGTGGCCCAGGAGAGGGAAGCAGACCCTGAGGTCCGGACAACTGTCCTCCCCGCCTTGGAGGAGCTTCTGAGCACCCCCAGCCTCCAGCTTCCTCCTGCTTTGTCAGGGCGGGACCTCGGGGTTTGGCTCCTCACGCTTGTCAGGTTGGGGAGAAAACACGGGGTGACCCAGGACGCCAGAGGAGCCCCCCTCGTTCAGGAAGGACCGCGTGGCCGAGGTCACACGCCCGAGCTGTTCGTGGACTTGTCGCCCGCGTGGACCTCGTGTCCTGGGGGTCAGGCTGAGCCAGTCTTGTCGCTGTGCACCCGGCCCGCCAGGGACGCAGAGCGTCTGCGGCCGGTGCTCCGGAAGCGTGGAGGGAGACCCTGGATCTCTACCCGGGACTCCTAGGCCTGAAATGTCAGCGAACCACCCCCCCCCACCACGGGTAGGCCGCCCTCCGGTGCACGTCGGTGTCGCGCTGGGCCGGGGATCGGGCCCGGGTCTGTCCGCGGAGGGAGCTTGGAATTCCCCGGGTGGCAGAATGGAGAGTAGGCGGGACGACCGCGGAGATGCGGAGAGCCCTGGGCGCGTAGAGCAAGGACCCCCCGCTACGGCCACCTGGCCCCCTGCCGGCCACCGGCGACCCTGCCGGGAGGCGCGGGGCTGCCGATGCACGCCCCGCCCCCGCCCCGCCCCCACGTGGGCGCCGCCCAATCATCCGGCCGCCGGCGCGCGCGTCACCAGCGCCCTATTGTTATGCAAATATAAAGGGAGCCAAAAGCGTCCCGGCGCGGCGGGCGGGCGAGTGCAGCTGCGCGTGGGGAGGCGCGTGGACCCGCGTGGGAGCCGCAGCGAGCAGGGACCCGGAACGCGCGGCGCCGCCGCCGGGCCCGCCGGCCCCCGTGAGCGCAGTGCCCGCCCCCGTCGCCCGCTCGCCCGGGCGCGGCTGGATGCGGCGGGGGCCCCGCGGCGGCGGCCCCCGGCCCCCAGCGCCCGGAACGCCCAGGGGCGGCGTGCGGGGCCCGGGGGCGCCGCGCCCTCCATGCGCCGAGGCGCGCCCCGAGACAGCCGGGGGCCCGCGCCGCAGCCGCAGCCGCCGCCGCCGCCGCCCGCGCTGAGCCCCGGCGCGGCCCGCGGCCCGCGCCCGGAGGCAGCATGAGCCAGGCCGAGCTGTCCACCTGCTCGGCGCCGCAGACGCAGCGCATCTTCCAGGAGGCCGTGCGCAAGGGCAACACGCAGGAGCTGCAGTCGCTGCTGCAGAACATGACCAACTGCGAGTTCAACGTGAACTCGTTCGGGCCTGAGGGCCAGACGGCGCTGCACCAGTCGGTCATCGACGGCAACCTGGAGCTCGTGAAGCTGCTGGTCAAGTTCGGCGCCGACATCCGCCTGGCCAACCGCGACGGCTGGAGCGCGCTGCACATCGCCGCGTTCGGCGGCCACCAGGACATCGTGCTCTATCTCATCACCAAGGCCAAGTACGCGGGCAGCGGCCGGTGATGCCCGCCCGGACCCGGACGCGGGCTTCGAGCGTGTCGTCTGCTGTACCTTCCCGCCAACTACCTCGGTGCGCACCGGGCCCCCGGGCCCCGCGGCCACAACGAGTCTGGCGCGCGCGTCCGCCCCACGGGGACCGCGCGGCGCCCGCTGCCAGGGGTCGACGCCCCCGCGCGGCCGCCCGGACCCGGGCCGAGGGCTTCCCACGGCCCCCGCCCGCCGCCTCGCGGTGGGGGTGGGGGCGGTGGGGGCGGGGCGCGGGCTGCAGCCCCTTTGAAATTTGAGTCTCGCTACCAGCAAGTTCGGAGTCCCGAGACACCGGATCCTCCGGTCAAATTGTTTTCTCCCGAAGGTGGAAGGCGGGCGGCGGGGACGCCGGGCTCGGGGCGCTCCGCCGCCCGCAGGACCCGCGGCCGAAGCCCGCAGTCGCCCAGGGGCCACGGCGGGGCGTTTCCGGCCCGGACGCGCGTTGGTGGAGACGCTCCGCTGTTCTTAGGGTTCTAAACTATTTATCATGTGTGTGTATATTTGTGGGTGAAGTTTGTGCGCCTGAATTTTTTTGTTTGGAAAAATATTGTGCGTGGTCAATGTGGTTATAGGGGGGAAGATACATTTTTTTTTCCTTAGTCTTAAAACTAAAAACTTGAGTCTGTCATTTCTTGGTTGCACTGAAAATACCGCCCAGCCTGATGGTTTTCCCGTGCAGGTCCCTCTCCCTCCTTCTCACTCTCTCCCCTCCCCCCTCCCCCCGTACCCCCTCCCCTCTCTCTTCTGACACACACACAATTCCGAGTTTGGGAAGCCCCGGGCCTCCCTCTCCCCTCTCCCGTGAGAGGCCACCATCCCCCGAACCTGCTGGCTTTGCAAAGTTTCCTCGGGAGCTTGGGTGCTCGGGTGTGGCGGTGATGGGGGGCGGGAGGGGATCCTATCTTTTCTAGCGAGTTCTATTATAGTTAGTCGGTTGCACACTTTTTTAAAAAAGTAAATGGATTTGCCACATTTGAATGTCATAACATTTATGACAATATAAAATATTAACATATTTTAAGCCAAGTTTTAGGTGTATTTTTTGAATCTTGGTTATAAACCCAATTTTAAAGGGCGTTGTATCCAGCGTTGTGAAGGCAACAGTGTACCCATATTTATATTTTTATAAAATACCTATAAGACTGTGAATCTCTTGTGCTAATTGCTGAGTAAGTTGAAGGACTGTTTGGCCCCTCTTCAGTCTCCCGGAGCTTCAAGGACCCGATTCGAATCCAAAAACCCCGTCATGGGGGAGGGGCCGCGCGGGGACCTGGGCCAGAGGCGGTGCTTCCGCGTCACTTTCGGTCCCGAAAGGCGCCCTTCCTGGTCTCTGAGGTTCCAATCTTCTATGCAACCCCACACCCCTTGTTGTTTTGATCCTGAGAAATAAAAGGGAGGCTGAATTATTCAAATTTAAATGAGGCTTCCCCTGGGTAGAAGTGCCGCTGACCCTCCGTGCAGAAATGGGGAGCGCTTGAGGACACAGGTGGGTGGAGGCCCTTTGCGCGCGGCCGGTCACACTGGGCGTCATCTGGGGCTTTTTATAAAACGGTGTGTGAGCAGAATATATTGATAATGTCAGTGAAACAAGCAGACATTGAAACTGAGGCACAGATTACTCCAAAAGGAGTTTTTCTGTATATTTTTTCTAGATGCAAATACCTTTTTAATTATGTTAATTAATGTTAAGACTTTCTAGGCTTATATGGAAGCTGTGTGTGGGTCCTGGTCTGATCACTTCTAACTGGATAAAGTCTGCAGCACATTCCGGAGTGTACGATAGAGACTTGTAGCCCAGCATGAAAAATTTGTGAATAAATTTTTCATTGATGTTTTTTATTAAAAGAAAAAAATTTGTTGGTTCTTCTTAGTCTTGGCACCCAGGAGGAGGGTCCGGCTGCAGCCTGCTAGTCGGTGCCATCCACACAAAGCCTGGCTTGTTTTCACCTAAAGACAGAGCCTGGTAAACTGGTCGGCCGCGTCCGGGACCTGTGAGGCGCCAGGGGCGGACCCTCTTGCAGCTGGGGGGACCTAGGCCACCCTGAGAGCGCCCAGAACCAGCCCTCAAACCTTTTCCTCTGCTCCCTGGCAAAGCAGCTGAGGCCTTTTGCGTGGAATGTTCTTGAAGCTCTTCCCAACCCCTAGCCAGCCTGCCGTGCCACCGGTCCTGGGAAGGACCAGGCCCCTCTTGTGCCCTCACCACCTTCTTCTGCTGTGGGGTCGTGCTGGACCACCTGCTGCACAGAACGGGTATTTTTTTTAATCTGGGGGACCATCGTAGTTGCTGCCTCCTGACAAGTCAAAAGCCCAGTTTCTCCTCTCCTCTCCGTCCCCTGCTGGCATCTGGGAGCTGGGGAAGCCAGCAGGCCCCTGGAGCCGAGCAGTCCTCGAAGAGCACAGACCCCAAGCCGCGCTTAGCGACAGCCAGCGTCCCTGTGTGTGCGCGCGCAGAGTTCAGAGCAGGGTGTCTGCTGCTGGGACCTACCGAGAGGAGCAGAGACTCTTGGCACACACACACCTGAGCTGCCTTTGGGGCCCTGGGTCCTTACGGGAAAGGGGTGAGGGACACCAGAGCAAGAGGATCCCCCCGCCAAGAGTAGCCTGCCAGGAGAGGGGGAGCCGGCAAACTGAAGACCTGCAAGGTTAATAGCTTTTCCTCCTAACTCTCAGACCTCTCTGCAGCCCAAGGGGGTCAGCTTCCTGTCGGCAGGTGGGCGCAGCCACACTTTGTCCCACAGACACACTGCCCTTTCCCAACTGGAAGCCTTGGGGGCAGTGCCTCCCATGTTCCTACTCTGCATATCCTGCTCCGTTGTACCCTTGAGGGTTTTCTGAGCTCATTTTTCTGTTGGTTAAACAGGCATTTACCGTCCCCTCAGCTGGCCAAGACACCAGCTCTCTCCTTAGACACCTGCAGAGGTGAGTGGAATATTTGTTGCCAGTGAGCCCCCAGGGGAGGTGATGTCCACTGGGCTGGCGAGCACACCGGGCTGAGGATGCCAGCTGGGGGTGCCAGGCCTCGAAAGAGAGAGTTGCTACAAGAACTTGGACTTTGGCTGGAGTGGCCGGACAGTGAAGCTGGGCCGGGCACTCCCTGGGTGTCACGCGGGACCGTATCTCCACTTCCCACCCAGGCACTGTGCCCACGGCAGAGGGAGGACGCTGGCTCAGAACTAGCAGGTAACGCTTGCTCCTGGCCTAGGCTGCTGGGAAGGGGTCTGCTTCCTGGCGAGTCGCTGCCCTGCAGCCCCCTCAAAGTCCTGCAGCGGAGAGGCCAGGCGGCCCAGGCACCTGGCTGCCACCAGGGGAGGCTGTCTGCTGCTCCCTTAAGTCCTCCCTCAGAGAGACACCTTTGCAAAAGGCTTTGCGCTGCTCACAGGAATAGTTTTCTCTCCAGCAAGGACAAAAAGGAGGCCAGGCCCTGCTCAGCACCACAGCTGTGGAGGAGGCCTGCTGGGGTTTGGCTGCCTTTTTCCCTGGGTGCCTGTCCCCCAGCCTGGCCCCTGGCTGTTGAGGGCTCTGGGTGTGCCCAGAGCCCTGCGTTCATGGGCATTTCATGGCGCTTTCACTCGGCAGAGCCCTAGGAAGCAGACACACACTAACCTACAGTTCTTCCGCTGCCTGAGGTCAGAGCTGTGAACAAAGCAGCGGGTTCTTTCTCCAGGACCTCTGTGCTCAGTACCTGCTGCGGGTGGGCCAACAGTGCCACCTGGGAGCCCCCTACCCCTCAGGTACCTGCGCCTTCAGGGGTAGAAGCATCCTCTCAAGTGTCTTTGTGGCCAGGATGGGAAAGAAGTCAGCGCTGACCTCTCTGCCTGGCTTCCAGGATTCTGGAGGTGTGCGTGTGGAGGCCAAGTGAGGGGCCTAGCCAGGACCACCCAGGACACCCAAGGTGGAGGGGTCCAGCAGGCAGGGCCTGCCCCATTCCCCCAGCCAGGAGTGATGGCGGCTCCAGTCCAACTGTCTGTCTGTCTCCCTGACCTGACCCCAGCCAGACACAGGAAGTGTTTACTGTTGGAATGGATGCCAGAGAGAGACCAGGAAATGCAGGAAAATGGTCAGCCAGAAAGAGTGAAGTCTAAAGTCAACAGGCGTGGGAGCCAGGACAGAGCCTGCCAGAGGAGGGAGGGCAGGATCTGGAGGCCAGGCCAAGGGCCAAGGGCCAGGGAAGGGGGTTAGGAGAAGGAGAGGGAAGGGGCCGCCCTCTGCATCTGCCCTCCAAAGGTCTCGCGGCTCAGCACAGGGTGGCACAGAGCGGCCACGACACAGGCAGCCTGGCAGCTCGCTTGGCCAAGTGCCTCCAACGTGTCAGAGGAGCCTGCAGAGAAGAGGCGGGTGTGCACCTGGGAGCCAAGGATGCCCGGCACAGGGGGGCGGCTGGGGAACAAAGCCTGCGGCTAGGGTGTGAGGGCGCAGAGGACCGGGGGCCCTGGGAGGTCTGGGAACCTCCCAGACAGCTCCTCCCGTGGCCTCCTCCTGGGGCTTGGGGTCTCTAGAGGCCGCCCTCCCCCACGTCCCACTGCACGCTCCGCCTCTGGGGCCTGGGATCCCCGCCCCCCTCCGACACTCCCTCCCCTTCCGTCAGGCTCATTCTTCTGCTTGGCTGTGTGTCGGGCCGTCCCTCGTCCCTCCGCGCGTCTGTCTGTCTTTCTTCTCTTTGCCCCCTCCGAAGCCGTGGCCCCCATTCATTCTCAAGGCCTCTGCCCTTTCCTCCGAGCGGGTCCCGCTCGGCCAGCAGCTGCTATGCTAATTAGGGCGGAGGAGGTGGGGGACCCGGGAGGTGGGGCGGGGGGGGGGGCGCGCTCAGAAGTGCAGGAGAGAGGCGCCAGTGGGGGAGTCCCGCTGGATGGCGCAGCTGGGGGGCGGGATGGGGCTGCGGCGGGGGATGGGGGGGAACGGGCTTGGGTGGCGGAAGCCAGCGTGAGGAGACTGGGGGTTCGGCAGCGAGGGGGAGGAGGGGATGGGATGCACAGTGGGGGCCCTGGTCAGGGGAGGGGGTGGGCACTCACAAAGGCCGGGGTAGGGTGGGGGCGGCGGGCCCTGCGCACCCACTCTCCAGGCGCGGGGTGTGCGGGGTAGAGAGCAGCTGTCATCTCTGTTCTGGGGTCACCGCCTAGGACCGTTCGGAAGTTCCTCCCCCACTACCTCGCACGGCGCCCCGAAGACACTGCTGCGCGCGGGGACTGCAGTGCGCCCCCTCCCCGGAAGGGATCTGGCCCGCCCGCCCGCCCCAGGCATGGATGGTTGGACACAGAGAGGGGTACCGGGGGTGGGGGGCGGGGAGTCCCCCAGAGGCGGCGCGTGAGGATCCCGGGTCTCGGTGAGACTGGGAAAGGGGACGAGCGGGAGAAGGGGACCCTGACTACCGTCCACCCGGAGCCCGACGGGCTATGCGGGGTGGGGGTGGGGGGGCCCGCGAGCCTGGCCCGTGGCGCCCGGTACGCCCGCGCCCGCTCTCGACCACGTCCCCCGCCTCGGGAGAGAACCCACGAATGGGGACGGCGGGCAGCGTCCCCGGTAGCTCTCGTGTGGCACGTCCCGCGGTAGCCGTCCCGGGGCGGGCTCGGCCCCAGCGGGGGCGCCGGCCCTGGACCGCGCGGTGCGGGCTGTGCTGCCGCCCTGAGGTCGCGGCGGGCACTACGCCCACGAGCCTGGGGGTCCCAGCGTCCGAGGCAGGCGCGAACCCCGCCGGCCTTTGCTCGCGCGCGCGCGCGCGCCCTCCCCGCGTGCTGAGAACAGCCTGGAGCCCACCCGGGGCTGAGGATGGGGCGGGTGCGTTGACCCCATGGCGGCTGGCGGCTGGCGGCGGCTGCAGTCCCTGGGAGGAGACGGGGGCTGGGGAAGCGAGCCCATTGCCGTCCTCATCAAGCGCTTGGCAGTGGTGTCCTGTCCTCCCACTGGGCCGAATAGGGAAGCGAGGACATCCCTGGGGCCACAAAGGATGGATGGCTCACAGGACACAGTATCTGTGGAAGCCCTGGGGCTACCACATGTCACACTTCAGGACCCCCAGACCACATCTGCCAGAACCAATAGGACCAGCCATGGGGGTGGCGTGGCGCGCGGGGCGAGTACCGGAGCACCGCCCGGAGCCGGGAGCCTCAGTAGCGGGGGCTGCGGAGTGGGCCAGGCTCTGGCGGTGGGTGGAGGCTGGCCCTGGCAGTTGCGGACTCTTCCTGCTGTCTCCCCACTCCACCCCATTCCAAAGGAAGCGGGTAAGCTGAGCAAGGGCGAGGAAGGAATTCCTCGGCTCAAACTCTCGCCTGCTCAGCGCTGGAGCCTGGAGACCGGGCTCCCCCAGTGCATGCAACCCACCTCCGCAGGTCGTGGGCCTCCTCATTGGTACCCTGTGGACAAGAACCCCTAAGGGCACCAAGCCCAAAACGTCCCGTAAACTTTCCAAGAAGATACGACAAAATTCAAACCAGCGGTGGTGTAAACAAGACAATGTGTTTCTCAAAGGAGAAGGGGGGGGGTGTTCCCGGGCTGGTCTGCGCTGTTAGGAGCCAGGCTCCCCGGATATCGTTCGGCCGTGCGGAGCATTGTTCACACGACTCAAATGGCGGCCCACCGAGTCTACATTCCAGCCGGCACACAGGAAGAACTGGAATTTGGATCCTCTCCTTCAGACACGCTTCCCACCACTGGCAGTGGCCACGTCTTCTCACGTCTCATTGGCTGGAACCCAGTCACATGACCAGTCTCGCTGCAAGGGAGGCTGGGAAATGTAGTTTCTATTCAATGCTGTCGCCCAAATGAAAATGGGGTCTAAGAGGAAGAAAGGCTGCCCGTTTGGAGGTGGGTGAGGTCGCAGTCTGTGCCCGTCTTGGAGACGTCGACATCCACGTTGTCAGGCAGAATTGTCTGTGCTTTCTGCTCAACGGGAGAACACTTCCCGCCTGCGATCACACTCAACACCCTAGGTTTGGAGGTCTGTGCTTTCGAACTAAGAATTAAAATTGTCCAACAATGGACCGAGCAGAAACAACACAGGGGCACCTCTGAGCGCGGGAGAAAGCAGCCTCGTGCGGCGCCGGGGCTTCCCGCCCCCGGGAGACACCGGACCGCGCGAGGCTGGCCTCCTGCCGTGGGCGGATCTCGGCCCGTTCGCCGTCAGCAGCGCGCGCCGCCGCAGGTGGGCGATCCAAGGCGTGTGCAGCCTTCGGGGCGGGGTTCAGCCGCTTTCTGCTCTCAAGGCTCAGGAAGGGCCCCAGGAAGCCTCCGCTCCCCGCAGCACAGAGAGAGCAGAAATGTAGGTAGATGCGACTTAGCCCTTTGCGCCGCTCGCCCTTATTCCTGGTTTTCTTTGCCTCAACGCCCCCACTCCCTTATCTTGGAGGAAAGTAATAAGTAACCCAGCGCTTTGAATTCTCAAGGCCATGTTGTTAATAAAATACTCCTTCTCAGGGCTTCTTCTGATGTCTTTTTGTGGGTGGCTTCTTTTCATTTTATCTGAAGCTGAAAGAAAATCGTTAGGTTTATCATGTATATTCCTAAAAATCAACTTTATTGTGGTATAATTTACACACAGTAAAATGCAGCCATTTAGAGTGTGATAAGTGCCGATCGATGTTTATCACCACATAACATAATGCCGCAATCAAAATATAGAATACTTCCATCACCCCCAAAAGTTATGCCGTGCGCCCCCCTCCCCCGCCCCGTGTCAATTCCTTCCCGGCTCTAGCACCGGATCCCTGCCGACCTGATTTCTCTCACCATGGCTTAGTTGTGCCTGTTCTAGAAATGTATAGAAAAAGATTCGTGAGGGATGTACTTTTTTGGTGTTGCTTCTGACACTTGGCACAACGCTTTTGAAACTCAAGCATGTCTCAGTAACATGGGTGTCTGTCTTTTTCCTTTTTTTTTTTTTTTTTTTTCACTAGAAAAATCTGGCTGGTAACACACAAAACACAGGATAGTTCTCACTGGTAATTTTTCATCAACAGAATGTCCTCAATAAAGTTGCTGGCATCACAAGGACACCTCACAAAACCCTGAGGAGGGTGAGCACAGGCCCACCACGCACGATTCCAACGGGGGCCCAGCATTGCCAGTGTCTGTCACAGTTTGTCTCCTCCTCCCAGGCACCGAGCCCTGAGAACTGAAAATCCAACCCCAGAGTGTCACAGAGCCAGCCTTACCCCGGACAAGTGTGCATCTCAATGCACTGAAGGCTGCGGGCTTGCGACCCAGGGCCCCTGCTTTGCCAGAAATGACAAGAGTGAGCTGTGTACCCACTTCTCTAGGCCTGATATGTCAACTGCCGGTCATGGGGGACAGTCGGTATACAGAAATCAATTGTATTTTTGTATCCTATCCATTAGCATTTAGAAAATGAAACTTTAAAAATACCATTATATGGGGGGCACCTGGGTGGCTCAGTCAGTTTAGCATCCGACTTTGGCTCAGGTCATGATCTCTCAGTTGGTGGGATTGAGCCCCCAGTCGGGCTGACTGCTGGCAGTACAGAGCCCACGTCTGATCCACTGTCTCCCTCTGTCTCGGCCCCTCCTCCACTCACGCTCTCTCTTTCAAAAATAAATTTTAAATGTTTAAAAAAATAAATAATAAAAAATACATATCATTACAGAAACCCGAGTGTCTCAGTTGGTTAAGTGTCCAACTCTTGATTTCAGCTCAGGTTATGAACTCCACATAGGTCATGAGACTGAGCCCCACGTTGGGCTCCAGGCTGGGTGTGGAGTCTACTTGGGATTCTTCCCCTCTTCCTCTGCCCCTCCCCGGGCTCTCTCTCTCTCTCGCTCTCTCGCTCTCTCTCTCAAAAAAAGAATTACAAATAATAAAAATACCATTACATCACAAAATAGCATCACAAAACGTAAAATACTTAAGGATAAACTTAATGAAAGATGTGTGCGATCTTTCCGATGGAAATCATAGAATGTCGCTAGGGGAGATTTGCAAAGATCTAAAGTGAACAAGAGATGGGTCCCGTTCAGGGTCCGCAGGAGTCAATATGCTTGTCAGCTCTGCCCATTGCATCTACAGATTCATTGCAATCAGTCAGAGTTCCAGCAGGTGTGTGTGTGGGTGTGAATCGACGAGATGATTTGCAACATTCATTTGGAAAGACAAATGACGAAAAATAGACAAAATAATCTTGACAATAAAGAACAAAGTTGGAGGATTTACCATACCCGACTTCAAGACTCACTATTGTAATCAAGACTGCAGAGTTGGCCCAAAAGGCAGCTACCTAGATCAATGGGATAGATTAGAATCTGGAAATAGCCTCACACACATGCCATTAAATTATTCCCAGCAAGTATGCTGATGCAATTCAATGAGGTAAGGAAAATCTCTTCAACAAATAGTACGTGAACAACATGTATCCATATTGTAAAAAAAGAGAACCTTGATCCCTACCTCACACCATTGATAAAAATCAATTCGTGAGGATTACAGACCTAAATGTAAATGTTATAATGATAAAATTGCTATAAGAAAACATAAAAGAATATTTTCACGATCTCAGGGTAGGCATATTTCTTAGAGAAGACACAGCATATGGCATAAAAGAAAAAGTGATATATAGGACTTTCCCAACTTAAAATTTTCTGCTTCTCAAGCAGATCTCTATCAAGATTGGGGCACCTGGGTGGCGCAGTTGGTTGAGTGTCCAGCTTTGGCTCAGGTCATGATCTCACACTTTGTGGGTTCAAACCCCGAGTCAGGCTCTGTGCTGACAGCTCCGAGCCTGGAGCCTGCTTCAGATTCTATGTCTCCCTTGCTCTCTGCCCCTCCCCTGCTTGCGCTCTCTCTCTCTCTCTCTCTCTCTCTCTCAAAAATAAATAAACATCAACAAAAATAAAAATAAATACTATCAAGGAAATAAAAATGTAATCCGCGCCCTGGGAAAAACAGGTCCTGTGCACACACAAGGGGCCACTCCCACCCAGAATACGTGAAGAACTGCAGCTTACAAGCCAGCCCAGGCCCCAGGGCTTTAAATGGGCAAAGCCGGACCAGGGTTCCACTCGTCAGTCAGCAGAGAAATGTGAGGTGAAACAGCAAAAAACAGCATGTGTAACTAGATTGGCTGAAATTGAGAGCCTGAGAACACCCAGTGTTGGCGAGGGTGTGGGCCAGCTGGACGCCGTCTACACGGCCTGTGTAAGGGTGTGAGGTGGCACAGCCTCTGTGAACGCCAGCCCCCCAGTTTCTCACAGAGGTAAATATGTATCTACCCTCTGACCCGAAAGAAATAAAAATGCATGTGCACAAATACCTATAAGAATATCCAAAGAACCTACACTGTTACAGCCCAAAACTGCAAACCATCCAAATGTCCATCAACTTCATTTTTTAAATGGCGGGATACTCGCATGGCGGGAGGCTACTCAGCAACAAGAAAGAACAAACCACTGGCACTTGCAACAGTGTAGACGGACTCCAAAACCAGCAGCTCAGGGGCGCCTGGGTGGCTCACTTGGTGAAGCGGTTAAGCCTCTGACTTTTGATCTCAGCTCAGGTCTTGATCTCAGGGTTGGGAATTCAAGAAGGGAGTTGGGCTCCATGCTGGGTGCGGAACTTAATTTAAAACAACAACAACAACAACAACAACAACAACAAAACAGTAGCTCAACTCAGGAAGCCGGACATAAAGAGCAAACTTTATAAAATTCCATTTCTGCAAAGTTCTGTAATGGGCAATACTAACCTATGGTGGAAAGTGGCTTCTCTGGAGAGGCACAGACTCAAGGGTCTTTCAGAGAATGTTCTCTATCTTAACAAGGCTGTGGGCCCCAGAGGTGTATGAGCCTGTCACAGTTCCTAGACCTGCAGGGGCCCTGAAGACCCTCCATTTCAATAAAAACAACAAAGGATGTTGCATCCATATAATACAGGGCTGTTACTATACTCCATAATACTCTTGAAAAAAATATTTAAACAGATGAGAAACTAATGGTCATCAAATGTGTACGTAACAATAGCAAATCATGATATGCATTCACGAGTATATGTTTGTTTTTACACTAGAAAATATACACCAAAATTTTTTTAACTAATCATAGTATCACATCATATAAATGATTCAGAAATAAATCTAAGAAAAATGTGTAATCTCTCCACATATGAAACTGTAAATCATTGCTGAGAGATATTTTAAAAGCTAAGCCTGCTGATATGCAGGAAGACACAATGGTATTGATCCTCCTGACTTACGTATTCAATCAAATTCTAATAAAAATCTCCACAGTTTAGGGGTGCCTGGGTGGCTCAGTCACCTGACTGTTGATTTTGGCTCAGGTCACGATCTCCTTGTTCGAAAGTTCGAGCCCCACATCGAACTTTCCGCTGACAGTGCAGAGCCTGCTTGGGATTCTGTCTCCCTCTCTCTCTGCCCCTCCCCTGCTTGCTCTCTCTTTCTCAAAAATAAATAAGTACACATTTAAAAAAAAAAAAAAACTCCACAGTTTGGGGAAGGATTTGTCAACCCTACTCTAAAATTGTTTTTAAAATGTAAAGTGTCAGGACAATGTGGGGGAAAACGCCGTCCGGGACACAAGACTTGGTGCAAAGCTGCGTTAGCCCAACAGCGCCGGCTGGCACCGGGACGGACACACAGACCAGGGCAACTGAACGGAGTCTGGAAAGAGGGTCACATACATGCGAGACCTGACTACTGACCAAAGCAGCATTGGCTCAGTGCTTGAAGAAAACAGAAACCTTAAAATCTGATCCCAAGTCATTCCATACACACAAATCAATTCCGGGGGGGGGGGGCGGTGTAGACCTAATTAATTGGAGGTATTGAGGGGTAAGACTCTGCCATATTAACTTGGGGGTGACATGGTTCAACCCATAACAGTACCCTACTTGTTGTGGATTCACTTGTGCACAGAGATGTGGGAGATGTGTGCAAAAATATTTAGGGCCACATGACTCACAAGAGCAAAAATAATGAAATAATAAAATCTGATCAAATATCCATCAATAGAAGGGATAAACAAAATGTGGTCGATTCCTAGAACAAAGTGTTTGCAGTAAGGAAAATCACGAGTGGCCCTCCCAAACACAGTGCCGAGTAAGGAAGCCAGACACCAAACAAGACACAAAACGCGTGGTTCCAGCCGTAGAAAGCTCAATCCACAGGCGAAACCGAAGCAGAGGGTGGCAACGACTACAGAATTGTAAACTGAAGAGCTCAAAAAATCCTGCCCCTGAAAAAGCAGCAATAAAAACAAAAACTCTAGACTCTGGAGGGGCGCCTAGGGGGCTCAGTCGGTTGGGCGTGTGACTTCAGCTCAGGTCATGATCTCGCGGTTTGTGAGTTCGAGCCCCATGTCGGGCTCTGTGCTGACAGCTCGGAGCCTGGAGCTGCTTCAGATTCTGTGTCTCCCTCTCTCTCTGCCCCTCCCCTGCTCATGCTCATGCTCTGTCTCTCAATGATAAATAAAAATGTTTAAAAAAAATTTTTTTAATTCTAGACTCTGGAAATGGATCAAAAGCTTTTAAAAGCAGGGGCGCCTGGCTGACTCGGTCGGTGGAGCGTGCGACTCTTGATCTCGGGGCTGTAGGTTCAAGCCCCACGCTGGTTGTAGAGATTACTTAAAAATAAAATCTTAAAAAAAAAAAAAAAAGCATTGAGAGCATTTCTTTAGATCTTGGAGAGGAAAGTGGGAGCCGGTGGTGTTTGGCCAGGGGCTGTCCCCAGTTTGCATCACACAGGAGTGATCCCAGAATGGGACCAGCCAGAGGGGGACGACCACCTTTGAAGTGACCTGGAAAAGTCCCATTATCGACCAGTGTTGCTACAACGTATTGTCAGAAATGTCTAGTTTTAAACAAAAATACTAGGAGACCTGCAAACAAACAGGAGGGTATAATTCATACACATGGTGAACACGGTCAGTAAGAACTGCCTCTGTGGGGCCCAGATGTTGGACATAGCAAACAGACATTAAAGCAGCCATTGTAAATATTTTCAAAGATGTAAAGGAATCTATGTAAAAAGATTTAAAGGAAAGTATGATGAAATAGAGAATATCAATAAAGAGGTAGAACTTACTTTGAAAAATGGGACTGCTTTGGAAAATAGATTGGCAGTTACTTAAAATGCTAAAAATAGAGTTTCCAGGGGCACCTGGGTGGCTCAGTCGGTTAAGCGTCCGACTTCGGCTCAGGTCATGATCTCACGGTTCATGAGTTCGAGCCCCACATCGGGCTCTGTGCTGACAGCTCAGGGCCTGGAGCTGCTTCAGATTCTGTGTCTCCCTCTCTCTCTGCCCCTCCCCTGTGAGTTTTCTCTCTCTCTTTGTCTCTCTCAAAAATAAATAAACTTTAAAAATTTATATATATATATATATATATATCTTTTAGGGGCCCCTGGGGGGCTCAGTCAGTTAAGCCTCCAAACTCTTGATTTCAGCTCAGGTCATGATCCCACGATTCATGAGATCGAGCCCTGCATCAGGTTCTGTGCTCACTGCATTGAGTCTGCTTGAGATTCTCTTTCTCCCTCTCTCTCTAACTCCCACCCCCACTTGTGCTCTCTTTGTCTCGCTCTGTCTCTCAAAATAAATAAATAAACACTTAAAAAATATCTTTTAACTATGTGAGACTTTGTAAAGCACATAGGTAACAAAAACAGAGATCCGCTAAAGAGGGGCACTGGGCCCCTTCCTGCCGTGGGTCTGGGACTCGGGTTGTCAGCCTGGTGTTTGTTAAAGGTCCAGCACACGGTGGGTACCAGGACATGGGGCCTATGGTGCTTCCGTGAGTTTGGACATCTTAAGTGGTACCTGCATCCCAGGGACGTGAACAAAACCATCTTGGACACACTCCAACATCAGCCTCATAACTTTACAACTTGGTCCCAAAATGTCTCATCCCACCTGGTCCTGAGGGACTCTGGGTTATTTCAGAACCTGCACAGCACATCTTCACAAGAGGAAGATTTCTGCCCCTGAAGGGTGTTCAAACGAATGGGCCACCGGTTCTGAAGGTCGTTCCGAAAAAGAAGGGCTGGGCAGTTTGCACATTCCCGGGCCAGAGTCCCGACGACATTCTCTCAGATGCATCAATTCCACCACTTTTGGAAGAAAATCCAGGCGCGCTACAGCCACGCAGGCGCCCTGGAGGCGGTGGGCCCGGCGCACCTGCCGGCCACCCCCCCCCCCGCCCCCCGCCCGCGTCTCCGAGCCGCCGCCGCCACCACAGAAGGTCACGGACCCCCAGAGTCGCGGCCGCGCTGGTTCCGTCCGGACCCTGTCGTGAGCTTCTCTCCCTGAGCGGTGCTGACCCCTTCTGGAAGGACGTGTCTGTTCACCCACAAGGGCTTGCGGCGGCCCCACTAACCAGGGACCGGCTCGCTGTCGGCAGCGCCGCCCAAAGACGGCAGCCCGGCCCCGACGGCCTCCTGCTCCGGCCCCTGCTCCGGCCCCGGCTCCGGCCCCGACGGCCTCCGCCCCGAGCGCTGGGCCCCCGCGCAGGCCAGCCGGCCTGGAGCTGGCCTGCGCCCCGCGGGCTGCGGCGGAGCTCGCCGACGTCCCCGGAGACCTCGCCGACCTCCGGCCTTGAGGGGCCCAGGGCCAGGCTTTCCCGGGACACAAGGCCACCACTGGCGCCAGCAAGCGTCCTCAGAGTCGCGCTGACTGACGGTCAGGTGGTGAGCACCAGCCCCCCCCTACGGCAGCCCCCTCGCCTTCCCCTTAAAACGTCTCCGGGTTCACCTGGATGGCCGCAGATGGTCTTTGGACGTTAGTGGGCCATCTTCCCAGGTTGCCCACTTCCTGAATAAAGCAACCTTCCTTTCCCCACCTGTCTCTCAAGGACTGATTTTCGAGGGGCAAGAAGCCAGACGTGAGTTCGCAACGGGTCTTCTGCCCGGTGACCGTTCCGGGGACGCTCCGATCATACCAGATGCGCATGCACCCATTCTGATAGGGCAAGAACCATCCCAACTCTGACATTCTAGACGTTGCTATGTCTTCCGTCATCTGAGCCACTGATGTTTCCAGACACAATCGGATCCTTTCCTTTGTGGATTGCCATCACTTTCCATTCTCTCTGCAAAATGTTTCAAGTCTTCAAAAAGAGAAGATGCTTTGGCTCTAAAACTTCCAAGACTAGGGGCTCCTGGGGGGCTCAGTCGGTTGGGCGTCCGACTTCGGCTCAGGTCAGGATCTCACAGTTCGTGGATTCGAGCCCCGCGTCGGGCTCTGTGCTGGCAGCTCAGAGCCTGGAGCCTGCTTCCGATTCTGTGTGTCCCTCTCTCTCTGCCCCTCCCCTGTTCATGATCTGTCTCTGTCTCTCAAAAATAAATAAATGTTAAAAATTCTTTTTAAATAAATGAAACGTCCAAGACTGAACACAATATGTGTTTTTTTTTTTTTTGTAGTAAAGAATTGGAAGACAGAAAAGAAGGAGGAGGAAGAGGAGGAGGGGAGGAGGGGGAGGAGGAGAGGAGGGGGAGGAGGGGAGGAGGAGGAAGACAAAATGGAACTTCTGGAGTTAAATAGCACAACAACTGAATGAAAAGCCCATGGGATTCTGGTGCTGAAACAACTAGACACCCACATGCAGAAATTAATACAGACACAAACTTTATTTCCTTCAGTAAGAATAAACCGCAAATGGATCTCAGACCTAAATGTAAAATGCAAAACTATAAAATTTCTGGAAGGAGGAAATCTAGATGAGCTTGGGTTTGGCAATGACTTCTGAGATACAAAACCAAAGGCACAATTCATGAAAGAAAGGAAGGATGGGCTGGACTTCATTAACATGAACAACTTCTGTTCTTAAAAGGGAACGTCAAGAGAATGAGAAGACAAGCCTCAGACAGGAGAAAATGTTTGCAAAAGGCACATGTGATAAAGTCCTGTTGTCTAAAATATACAATGAATTCTTAAAGTTTGGGGCGCTTGGGTGACTCAGTTGAGCATCCAATTCTTGATTTTGGCTCAGGTTGTGATCCCAGGCTTGTGGGATTGACCCGGGCATCAGGCTCTGTGCTGAGCATGGAGCCCGCTTAAGTTTCTCTCTCTCCCTTTCTTTCTCTGTCCCTCTCCCCTGCTTGCACGCCCTCTCTCTCTCAAAAAAAAAAAAAAAATATATATATATATATATAAATAAAATTTTTAAAAAGGTTTTAAAAAAAAAGAATCCTTAAAGCTCAACAAGAAAATAAACAACCTGATTAAAAAATGAGCAAAAGATCTGAGCTGACACTTCCAGAATGAAGATACACAGATGGGCACTGAGCACCAGAGAAGGAGTTCCACATCGCACATCATCAGGGAAATGCAAATGAAAACAAGACAGCACTACGCATGATTGTGATGGGCAAAATCCAGAACCTGACATCAAATGCTGGCAAGGATGCGGGGCTTCGGGAACTCTCACTGCCGGCGGGCACGCAACCCGGTGCAGCCACTTTGGGTGAGAGCTGGGCAGTTTCTAGCAAAACTAAACCTACTCTTACCAATGACCCAGCAGCTCTTCCGTGTCTGCTCAAACTAGATGAAAACCTCTGTCCACACAAAACCGGCATCCATACACTTATAGCAGCTTGATCCATAATTTATTCTTAACTGCCAAAATTTGAAAGCCACCAAGGTGTCCTCCGGCAGGTAAATGGATAAACCGTGGTGCCTCCAGGGAATGGAATACTATTCAGCGCTAAAAAGAAGTGAGCCATCAAGCCACAAAAAGACATGGGGGGACTTGAAATGCATATTGGTAGGTGAAGTAAGTCAATCTGAAAAGGCAACATACCGACAGCATGATTCCAATGATATGACATCCCAGAGAAGGCAAACTGTGGAAACAATAAGAGGATCAGGGGTTTCCAGAAGTTAGGAGGGAGAGAGGTGAGTAGGTGGGGTACAGAGGGTTTTGAGGATAGTGAAAACACTCGTTATGATAATGGTGGCTATGTAGCACTACAAATTTTCCCAAACCCACAGACTATATGACATCAGGAGTGAATGCTAATGTAAACTATGGAGAGACTGAGTGATAATGGCTTGTCAGTGTAGGGTCACCGATTGTAACAAACGCACTCCTCTGGTGGGGATGTTCACAGCTGGGGGGACAGGAGTTCCACAGGAAATCTCTACATTCTTTCAATTTGCTGTGAACCTAAAACTGCTGTAAAAAAAAAAAAAAAGTCTATTTTTTTTTAATTTTTTTAATGTTTATTTATTTTTGAGAGACAGAGACAGAGAGCGAGCAGGGGTGGGGCAGAGGGAGAGGGAGGCACAGAATCCGGGGCAGGCTCCAGGCTCCAAGCTGTCAGCGCAGAGCCCGACGCGGGGCTTGAACTCACAAACTGGGAGGTCATGACCTGAGCTGGAGTCAGAGGCTTAACCGACTGAGCCACCCAGGCGCCCCTAAATAAAACATTTTTTAAAAATAGAAGCAAGTGGGGTCCCTGGGTGGCTCAGTCGGTTAAGCGTCCGGCTTCGGCTCAGGTCATGATCTCACTGTTCATGAGTTCAAGCCCCATGTCGGGCTCTGTGCTAACAGCTCAGAGCCTGGAGCCTGCTTCAGATTCTGTGTCCCCCTCTCTCTCTGCTCCTCCCTCACTCATGTTCTGTCTCTGTCTTTCAAAATTAAATAAACATTAAAAATTTTAAAAAAAATAGAAGCAAGAAAACACAAGGAAACCAACTTTTCTCGAAGCCTCCAGAAAGAAATACAGTATTGCTGACACCTTGATTTTAGCCTCTTTTGGCCCAATTTGGATTTGTGACCTGAAGAACTCTAAGATAAAACATTTGTGTTGTTTCAAGCCACTAAGTTTGTGGCAACTTATTATGGCATTAACAGAAACTAGCAATTATCCTGATACCAAAGCCAGACAAAGACATCACAAGAAAGCAAAACTTCACACCACTATCCCCCATAAACACAGATGCAGATATTAGCAAACCGAATCAAGCAGCATATAAAAAGGATTACATACCGTGACCAAATGGGATTTGTCCCTGGAATTCACGGTTGGTTTAACATCTGAAAATCTATAAAATAAAGGACGTAAACCACATGATCCTCTCCATAAGTGAAGTAAACATTTGACAGAATCTGACACTCATTCATAAAACTCTGAACACTCAGAACAAAACTGTCCCACGCCGACAAAAAACCCTACAAAAAGTCCTACACCTAACATCCTACTTAATGGCAAAAGTCTCGATGCTCTGCCCCTAAGATCAGGAATACCACGTCTGCCCAACATTGAACTAGGAAGTTCCAGCCAGTACAAGCAGGCAAGAAACAGAAATAAAAGGCATAGAGCTTGGAAGGGAAGAAGTAAAACTGCCTTTATTTGCAGAAACAGCGTCCCCGGTGTTGAGCACCCTAAGGAACCCATACCAAAAAAAAGCCACAAACACAAACACAAACACAAAAACAAAATGAGGACTAAGAAATAAATTCTACAGGGTCATAGGATCCAAGATCAACATACGAAATTCAATTTTATTTTTAGGGCGCCCTGGGGGACTCAGTCGGTTAAGCGTCCGACTTCAGTTCAGGTCATGATCTCACTGTTCATGGGTTCGAGCCCCGTGTCAGGCTCTGTGCTGACAGCTCGGAGCCTGGAGCCTGCTTCGGATTCTGTGTCTCCCCTCTCTCTCTGCCCCTCCCCCACTCATGCCCTGTCTCTCTCTCAAAAATAAATAAACATAAAAAAAACGAAACTAAACAAAGTTCAATTTTATTTTTATATGCCATCAATGAAGAGCTTGAAGAGAACAGTAACACCATTCCACTGGCAATGACACCAAAAAGAATAAAGTACACGGGAATACGCTGAAGACAGGAAGCTCAAGTTTGCACACCGGAAACCGCGCCACGCTGCTGAGGGCTCCGAGTCCATGGACTGGCAACTTCAATATCATTAAGATGGCAGTCCTCCTCAAAGTGATCTCTAGAACCAATGCCATTTCTATCAAAATATAGAAATTGACTTTTGGGTTTTTTTTTTTTTTTTCAGAAATGGGCAATCCGATGTTAAAATTTATATAGAAGGGCAAAGGACCCAGCGAAAACAACACTGAAAACTAAGAACAAAGTTGAAAGACTCACAGTTTCCAATTTCAAAGCTAACTATAAAGCTACAGAAGTCAAAAGAATGTGATTCTAGCATAAGCACACTCGGATCAACAGAACGGAGCTGAGCGTCCAGAAATAAACACTCGTCTTTGTGCCCAATTAACTTTTGACAAAGGTGTTACGATGTAGTTTTCTGTGTCGACTTGGCAAGACTACAGTCCCCTGTTATTCAATCAAAACTTAAGTTAAGCAGTTGCTAGGAAGGCATTTTGTAGATGAGATTAACGTCCATAATCGATTGCCTTTATGTAAAAGAAATGATCTCATGTGACCTGGGTGGGCCTGATGCAATCTGTTGAAAAGACTTAAGAGCTGAGATTCCAAGGAAAAAGAAACTCCACCGATGGGAAGTGGTGCCTGAGTTCCCGCCGCCTCTGCCCACACCTGCCCTTCCACACACCACCCACTGACGCTCCCTCGCGCTCCCATGGCCACGCGTGCCGAAGCAACTTAGCAGGGAAAGCACAGGCTCTTCAGTAAATGGTGCTGGGGGTCCACGCGCAAAAAGATTAATTGAGACCCTCATCTCACACCGTATATAAAAACTAGCTCAAAATGGTTCGTAGACCTAAACGTAAGAGCTAAAACCTTAAAACCATTTAGAATAGCGCATAGAGGGAAATCTTTATGACCTGGGATTAAGCAAGGAGTGCTTAGGTATGACATCAAAGGTGTGGTCCATGAAAGAAAAAGCTGGTAAGTTTGACTCCATAAAAATTTAAAACTTCTGCACTTCAAAAGACATTTCAGGGCGCCTGGGTGGCTCAGCCAGTTAAGTGTCCGACTTCAGCTCAGGTCATGATCTCGTGGTTCGTGAGTTCGAGCCCCGGGCCGAGCTCTGTGCTGAACCTGCTTTGGAGTCTGTGTCTCCCTCTCTCTCTTTGCCCCTCCCCTGCTCATGCTCTGTCTCTCGGTTTCTGTCTCTGTCTCTCTCAAAAATATAAATAAATAAATAAGACATTTCAAATTATGAAAATTACGAACAACCTATATACCGGAAGAAAATATTTGTGACATACATCTGATCAAACACGTATAGTCAGAATGTATAAGGACGCCTCACAACTCAACAACAAGCAAAACACCCAAATAATGCGAAGGGCTGTAAGCACATGGAACAATGCTCAGCGCCATTAGTTAGTAGGAAAATGCAAACCGAAACCGCACACCAGGATGGCTGTAACCGGACTGTCGGCAACCAGCGTTGGTGAGACCGTCACCCTCGCACACGGCTGGCGTCACGTCAAATCGTATAGCCACTTCGGAGAGCAGCTGGACAGTTTCTTAAAAAATGACGCAAATTTTTTTTCATGTGACTCAGCAATTCCATTCTTTGGTGTTTGTTCAAGATAAAGGAAAACATATGTTCACACAACGAAGTTTGGGGCAAATGTTCCTTGCACAATTTATTCGTAATAACCAACAAGGGGAAAGAATCCAAACGCCCATTAAATGGGGATGAGTACAGGGAATGCCTTCGGTCCACGCTGTGGACTACTAGTCAGCGGAAAGGCACCGACGACGGCGAGCCCTGTGGCACGGGTGAGCCCTGAAAGCGGTGTGCAAAGTAACAGAAGTCAGACACAAAAAGCTTAAAAGGTTCCAAGTATGCGAAATGCCTTTTAGAAAGGGCAAACCCAGGGAGACAGACGAATGAACAGTTGTCAGAGAAAGGGGAGGAAACGGATTCACTGAAAACAGGCAGGATGGGATGATGGAAAGATTCTAAGCCTGAGTTGTAATATTTGCACAACTCTGAAAATTTACTAAAAATCATTAAATCATCCACTCAAAAGGAGTAAATTTTGCAGTATGTATATATGATTATATGATACTTCAATAGAGGAGAGGTGTTTCTCTTTTTTGTAATTAAACAAACGGGAAAGCGATAACATGAAAAAATAAAAAAACTAAACCAGGGGCGCCTGGGTGGCTCAGTCGGTTGAGCATCCGACTTCAGCTCAGGTCGTGATCTCGCGGTAGTGAGTTCAAGCCCCGAATTGGGCTCTGTGGTGACAGCTCAGAACCTGGAGCCTGCTTCGGATTCTGTGTCTCCCTCTCTCTCTGCCCCTCCCCTGCTTGCGCTCCGTCTCCCTCTTCCTCTCTCAAAAATAAATTACAACATTAAAAATTAAAAAACAAACAAACACCAAACCAGACTGGTTAGAGTTGTAAAGTTAGGTGGTTCCAGTATGAAGAAAACAAGGCAGAAATTACACAAAAGTTACAATGCGGACCAAATTTATGTTTTTTAGAAATAAATCTCACAAAAATGAGCAAGGCCTGTCCGCGGAAAATTACAAAGCTCTATTGAAATATGTCAAATCAGGCTTTATAAAATGCACGGCAGTGTAATGGGATCACCATTCCCCAAACGGGTCTCTGAATCAGCGCAATTCCAGTCAAATCCTAAAAGGTTTTCCCCAAGAATTTGACACAATCAAGTTCTAAGGAAAAAAGCTCAAGAAGAGCCAAGTGACATCGAGGAGGGTGTCCTGGTTGTCATGCCTTGCGCACACGAACAAGCCATCGGATGGCCTGGCACGGACCCACCCACGGCCCAGGCGCCCAAAGAACCTGGAAACCTGATTTACAACAGAATGGGAATCACAGAGCATCGAGAAAAGAGGGAACTAGTTTACAAATAAGTCAATAAAATAACATTTAAAAATCAATAGAAAGTAAACAAAAATAATGTCTGATATGCAGGGTTGAGTGAGAGGACAGGGTTTAAGCACTTGGTGAGCACGGGGCCCTTCGGCCCTTCGGGTGGAGGGGGTGACTGGTGCTGGGCTGACAACTGGGCTGACTGGCCAAGCGAGGCAGCAAGCCAGGTTAAGTCGGGGGTAGCGGCCAGTGATGAAGGACACAGATGGAACGGTGTGCGCTCAGGGGGACCACTGCCCCAAAATAAAAATAAGCAAGATATAAAAAGGCAGGACAACGAAAAGGCACAAAACAAAGTCACCAGAAGTTCAAGTCTGTCAGTAGGCTGTACACACGGCTGTCACACACTTGGATACGGGAGCAGCGCCGGGGACCTCGGCCCCGGACCGGGCTCTGTCCCATGTTCAGCTTTAGAGACAGGAGGCTCCTGCCCCAGCTGCCCAGCAAGTGGGGTCGGGTAGACAGAGCTGGCCACCCGCCTCCAGCTCCCCTTCCCTAACAAAACTTCCCAAACGGTCCCCAAACTACCGCCCCCCCCCCACCCCGCGGTGCCCCAGTAGTTCTCCGAACGTCTCTGGGCCAGCTGGCCCCAGTCCGCCCTTGATTCCTGGGCCGGGCCGGCGGGTCGCCGGGACGGACTTAGGCGCCCGGGGCGAGAATGGACGGCGGGGAAGGGGGCTCCCACCACGCGGGGCGCTCGTCCCGGAGGTCTGCGGGGCTCAGAGGTCATGCTGAGCTCCAGCTCCGGGTCTGGGTGGTGGGTGGGCGGGCACAGCCCCGCGCCCTGTCAACTGGAGCTTCGTCTCTGCGGGGCCCTTCCCCTCTGCTCCCCGGGTCCCTCTTTGGGATTCGCTGCGGTCGGGGTCGCTGGCCTGTGTGCACTTGTTCCCAGCCCCAGGCGGCGCGCTCCTCCACGTGGGCTGGGCCTGCTGCGGGACCGGGCGACGAGGAGACGGGACGCGCCCCCGCGACCTTCACAGCCCAGGCGGCCACTGGGCGGCAGCACTGAGGCCATCTCAGGGCGCGCCAGACCAGGTGGGGGTCAGTTGGACGGGACCGCCGCCCTCCAGCAGCCACCCCCAAACCATGCCCACCGCGCCGGAAAAGCGATAGGGGCCTGGAAATCTTAAAACCTCTGCGGTCCAGTCTAAGGGATTTCTACCTAGAGGCCTCCCCCCCGTCAGCGACCTGAAGCCGGTTGGAGGCCAGGGCAGGGGGATCCGAGAAGTGAGCACCCCCGACTTGGGCCCTGCCATCTACTGCTGGCACCCCAAGAGAGTTCTCCCCAACTTCCAGAGCGTTCAGGGATTTCCACCCGATCAATTCATTGTGTGTGGACTCCCACCCATCCTATTGCCTCCCAGGGAGCTCCAGCCCCAGAGCCGGGAGAAATCCAGGGAGGCCATGCCCTTCTCCTGGCTGGAGAAGCATCCAGGACTTTGGGCCCACAGGGTGAGGTGGGAGTGCACAGGCGGTGGACCGGCAGTGTGTGTGTGTGTCTGTGTGCGTGTGCGCGCGCACGCGCATGCCTGATGACTGCTGCAGGCAACCCACAGAGCTGAAGCCATAACCAGCCGCAAGGGACCAACTAGGTGACCCTGGGAGCCAGGTACTTCCTCTGATGCCACCCAGCCTCTGTACCACAGAGACTGCACTGCCTACCTCCAGGGATGCCTGCAATGAAGGGCACACAGCAGGTGCTTAGGAGTGTGGGCTAGGACCGGGAGGGGGCAGACTGGGGGCTCTGATGGAATTGTGATTGGAAGTGGGGGCACAGAACTGACCCACCCCCAGCCTCCACAGGTCCCAGGGCAAACCACAGGTTGGGGAGGGAGGTGAGGGCTACTGACCGATTTATTAGGGGCCTCGGGGATTTATTAGGAATCCACAGAGTCCCCTCCCTCCTACCACCACCACCATCAACCGAGACGTCCCTTCGTGCCCACAAGCGTCCACCGTGTCCGGCTGCGCCCCTGCTACAAGAGGTTCACCGTGGCCACCACCTGCTTGCAGCCAGTGACGGCGAACTCGTGGCCGGCCACGCGGTAGTACTGGAGCTGCGCGGCCAGGAGCTCGGCCCGGGCCTGCTCCGGGAAGAAGCCCTCCCCGGCCATCTCGTCCCGGAAGCAGTTGACCACATCCCGCTTGTCCAGCAGCAGGAAGGGCACGATGGCCGCGGCCTGCCACAGCGGGTGCTCGCGGACCAGGAGTGCCCGCAGGCTGGCGCGCAGCTCCTCCTCGGCGCGCACGGCTGCCACCGCTGCCCGGTCACCTTGAGCACCGCGGGCGCCGTCGGGGCGCTGGGGCAGCGCGCGGGACGCGTTCTGCAGCACGAAGTGCGTGATTTCCGCGCCGCCCGCGCCGCTGAGCAGCACGTAGATGGCGTTGTGGAAGTGGTGAGCGCGCTGCGGCTGCAGGAAGCCGTGCAGCTCGTCCAGCAGCGCCAGGGGCATGCGCTCCGCGTCATCCAGCACCACGAGCGGGGTCTTCTCCTCCACTTCGGCGCGCTCCACCACGTCGGCCACCAGCCGTGCCAGCTCCTCACGGCAGTCCTGCGCGGCGCGCCCCTTGGGGCAGTGGTGCCGCGCGTGGTACTGCAGCACCAGCGCGCCGTCCTCGAGTACCGCGCGGAAGTGGCGTGCCAGCAGGCGCCCCACGTGGCTCTTGCCCACGCCGCTGGGCCCGTGCAGCGCCAGCAGCAGCGGGCGGCTGTGCACGTGCGTGGCCAGGTAGTCCCGCAGCAGCGCCACGATGCGCCCCACGGCGGCCGGCTGCCCGAACACGGCGCGCTGCAGCGCCTTCTCCAGCCCGTCGAGGTCGTAGCGCTGCGCGTTATCGTCCAGGTTCTCGATGGCGTTGAGCACCTGGAAGCCCACGATGGCCACGAGCAGCAAGAGGCAGCGCTGCGCACGGCTCCGGCGCTCCACGTGAGGCCGGCACTTGCGCGACGTCTCGGGGTAGAGCACCACACGGCTGCGTCGGCGCCTCTTGCGCTGCGTCCTGGACGGCGGCTCCGGGCCGTCGAAGGTGAAGAACTGCGGCTGGTCGGGGTCGGCGGGCGGCGCCCCGGGCGCGGAAGCGGACCCCGAGCTCGGCGGCGGGAGGCGCCGCTTGCGCAGGAGGCACACGCGGCGGCGCAGGCGGACCACGGCGCGCAGCGGCGCGATCACGCTCGGGCCGGGGACGCCGCGGCCCGCGGCCTCCGGACTCGGCTGGCCGCTGTCCATGGCGCAGGGGCGGCGCTCCGCATGCAGCTCGCCCTCCCTGCAACAGGAAGACGGGGAGGGTCTCCAGACGTCGGCAGGGCCGCCCGGGACCCTTCCCCCGCGGGACGGCCCTCCTCCGCGAGGTGCCCAGGGAGTGCGGAGGGGGGAGGGGTGGCTCCCGGCGCCGGCCCCGCCGACCAGGAAGCGGCTCCCCGCAGGGCCCCAATGCAAATCTCTCGGGTCCTCCCAGGAACAGCCGCGGGCCTTGAGGAAGTGGCGGAGCCGAGAGGGTGCCGCTTATCGGACAGCCGCCGGCTTCCTGGAGAAGTCGGTGCTAGAAGGGTCAAGCCCGGCCTGCTGCCCACCCCTCCCTCCCCGCCCCGGCCCGGCCCGCAGCTCCACCTGCCAGGCGCCAGGGGGGCTCTCTGAATCCCAAGTGGGAACCGAGGGGAGCAGGGGCCCCAGCACTCCCAGAGTCCAGAGACGTCCCCCACACGCACTTAGGAACACTGGGGGAGGGGGGATTGGTCAGGAACTTCTGCTTTTGAGAATAGGCCCAGGCCTCCCACCCCACCCCACCCCCACAACTGGGGTCCTCCCTGAGTCCCAGTGAACACACTCCTGGAGTGGCAGTAGGGAGCCCCCCCCCCCCCGACTAGTAGGTGGGGTGAAAAGATGGGACAAAAAGCAAGAGCCAGAGGAGGAAAAGAGCCACTGAGGAGACAGAGCTGAAGGAAAGAATGATGCCCCAGGACCCCAACCCCCCCCCATACCTGCAGCTGTGTCAGGTTAAGTTCCTGCTGGCCCCCAGCCCACCAAGGGCAGCCCCCTGCCGAGGCCAGATGCTGGGGCTGCAACTCAGGACACAGAAAATACCAGCTTCCTGGTGAGGGTCCCGATGGGGTCAGGGGCCGGGCCTGCCAGCTCAGGCCTGGAGGGGCAGCAACACCTGCGGGTCCGGGAGTGTTAGGAGGGGAGGAAGCTCTGGGGAGGTTTCCGCTTCTATGCAAAGGAAGTGAGTCAGGGGTGTGGCAAGTGGGCGGGACTTAGGCTGGATGGAGGCGCCAGACGGGGAGCCTGGCTGGTTCGCTCAGGTTCCCCCCGGCCATCAGGTCACCTACCCTCTTCAGGCCTGCAGCCCTCCAGGCTCTGTCCAGGCCCAGGACACCTGGGAAGGCTTGGGGCACCCCCTCCCCGGGGATCCCAGACTCTCACATCTCAGTCTGGCTTCCAAGGAACCCCTGCCTCCCCAGGGGCACTGCCACTGACCCCCCACAGGGAACGGAGTAGGGCAAGAGCACAGGGGGTGGGCAGGACCCTCTGCCCAGCTGGGTGCCCCCAGTCCCTCTCTATTCTCCTCTCCCCCACCGCCCTCCCCTCCCCTGACCCCCAACCTGGGGTCATTTCCTTTTCCTCCCCCTCCTCCTCTTCCAGGGACTGGGGCTCCATCCCTCGGCTCCCCATATCCCCCTCCTCTTCCCCTGTCTCCCCAGCTTAGAGCCTTCCCAGCCCAAAGGCAGGCTAGCACACTGAGAAATTCTAGCGCTGGCGGAAGACCCCCGTGTGTAGCTCAGGGTCCTGGTCGGGGAGCAAATTTACAAAGAACAAAGAACTTAGGCAAAGAGGTGGCAGGTGGGGGGCTGCGGCCCTGCCCCCAGCCCTAATCCCACCTCTGCACAGACGGGCCTTCCTGAGGGACCCGCTGCTCCTCATTCTGACCAACAGGGCCGGGCGCTTCCAGACCCAGCCCAGAAGCACCTCTCCTGGGTCCAGGCTTGTCCGCAGCCCTCCCTCCCTCACACCGGGTCCGTCAAGCAGTCCGGGCTAGTCCGCTGCTGCCTCCGTCGGTGCCTGAGCCCCTTGGCCATCCTGCCTGTGGTCCCTCAACCTCACCCGCTTAGCCTCCCTTTGCCCACACACTGCCTCTGTCCCCCTTCCTAACTCTTCTTCACCTCAGTGGCCACCAGGCATGACCTGCATCAGGGAGTGCTGGTCATGGGCTGGGGGGTGTCCATTCGCTCCAGCAAATGGGATTCACAGGCTTCCTGGGGACGCATGTTCCATTCTGCCCTTCAGTCCTGTGCCCTCAGGCAGGGTCCCTGCTTCTCTGCATCCTCCTCTCCAGCCCTGGGGCCTGGCTCTCCAGGACCCACTGCCCTCCTCTGTGCAGGAGCAGATGCGTGGGGCCTCGGGCACCTTACCCACCACGTGGCCTGGCAATACTCTCGGCCCTCCTGGGACCAGTGGGGGGTCAGGGGGAAGGACACTGTCCAGGCCCTGCCCATGCCCTGTGATCCCAGCATAGGGGGTGGGGGTGGGCTCCTGCCCGGCTCTCTGCTTCCTGAGGAAAATGGAGGCAACTGGAATGGCGCTAGCCCCCAGCATGTGCATCCAGATGCCCCCCTGCTCCCAGGGGCGGGGCCAAGCATCCGGACCATGGGCCACAAAGGCAGAAATGTTAAGACGATATCTGCCTACTTTCACTGCGTCCAACCCTCAGGTATGCCCAAAAACAGCTCACCCGCTGAATTTACCCAAACGCCTTTTATTTACATAAGTGAAAGTCTCACTGTGTGCAACAGTCCCTCACCTGACCAAAATGGTGCAGCTGAGTAAGAGGGAGCACACCACTCCAAGGGTAAACTGAGGCAACCAGTCCGTGGCCTGGGCTTTCCTCAGCCACACCTGCTACATGGGGCGCTGCTGGCCAGTGGAGGGGGGGGGCAAGTCCCTGCCTGGGGGACCCTGGGTCAGCCAGACCGTCCACTGAGAAACACTCCGACGCCCCTCGGAAACGAGGTTCGTTCTGCAGGTGACCAGACCCAGCAAACCACAAGATTCTGGCCGATGTGTGCCAACAAGGCTGGGCCCACCCCCCTTCCCCTCAGGGCTCGGCACATGCTCCCTTCCCACCCTCCCCCCGTGGGAAACAGGTGGCTTTTTCCTAATCTCAACTACTGCCAATCTGCCTCCCTCTAGAAGTGGAAACCCACACCAGAGGCAGCAACGAGCCAGAAGCTTCCATGGCCTGGGAATGAGTTCAAGCGGCCAGGAGAGGCACGGCAGAGCCGTGCTCCGCAGAACCAGACGGGGCCCACGAAGAACAACACACTCCCATTCCCGTGGACAACACACACCTCCCAGGACTCAGTTCGGGGTGAGGCCACACGTGCAGGAGGTCCCAGGGTGGGGGTGCTCCGCTCGGCCCGCCTCCGCCCCCAGAGCAGCCAGTCTGCCCTCCGGAGAGAGAGGGACCTGGTACTTGCAGTTGCAGGGGAGCTCCTCCTGGCTGGCCCCACCCCACCAGGGGCCCTGCCCAGTCCGGAGCGGCCCCAGGCGGAGCCTCAGAGCCCAGCCGGAGTGGACACGGCGGGGAGGGGCAGGTCCAGGGCCGGAGTCTCCGCGGCCTGGGCCGGGCTGGCCTTCCGGTGCTCCAGCTGCTCCAGCCGCTCGCCGAGCTGAGAGTAGAGTTCCTTCACCGCCTCTCCGCTCTGTGGGGGAAAGTGCGGGGTTCCGGGCAGGCCGCTCGGGAGAGGGCTGGGTGGTGTGGGCCGAGGGCGGGGCACCCACCTGGCCTGTGGGCTCCAGCGCCTTCCGCAGGGCGTCCAGCCTGGACGGGGCCACCCGGTGGTGCAGGTGGATGAGGAGTCGCAGCATGTGTCGCTGCACGTTCTCCTTCCTGGAAGAGGCCACGGCAGCGCTGTGGGCAGTCCAGACTGCAACCCGCCCCCCACCTCCCCGCCTGCCCGGGGGTGCCACGGCGCGCCCTGAGCCCTGGAAAGTGTAGGCAGAGGGTGGGCACCTGGGTGAGGCCGTGAGGAGGAAGCCATCGAAGAGGCTCCTGCAGAAGTCCTCCAGGGCAAACTCATCGGCCAGAAGCGCCAAGTTCCCCGTGAGCAGGTGCAGGAAGATGTCCCCAAACGCCAGATCGCCGAAGGTCTCCACTGCAAACACAGTAGGGGTCAGCCCCGCTCGGCCCGCCGTCCCCACCGCTGGCTGGGTGAACAGGGGGGAGGCCTCAGGGCAGCAAGGCCCCCCCCCCGAGGACGGGGTGCCCGGTTTTCCTGCAGCCGGAACCGGGGCCTGCGCAGGCGAGGAGGAAGGGGCAGGGGCGGCCAGGCGCCCGCACCGAGGCAGTAAAGCAGGGCTACAGGCTGAGGGTCGGGTGGGGAGGGCACGGGAGCCTGTCACCCATGACTCTGCCCCAAGGCCAAGGGACTTTGGATTAGGTGGACTCGAGGCGACAGAGAGAAACCGAACAGACCAGAAACAAGAGAAGAAACGCAGGGAAAGTGCCACAGCGCCGGCCCCACGAGTCCTACCAGACTGCTATCTACGTGGCTCCAGAAGTCAACAAAAGGATGCATTTTCATCTTTTGAAGCCACGGACTCCAGAAACTAAGAGACCAGGCAAAGGTAACTACCAGCATATCTCACTGATAACCAGAGACAGAGCGAACAAGGCCAATGACCCAGCTGGAGGGCAGCAGGTCACAGGTGGAACACACACGGGGACACGAGTGTCACGGGAGCCGCTAGAGTGCCGACAGGGAACTGTGACCACGGCGCTGAGCCCACGGCGCTACTGAACATGGTGGGGAGGCTGGGGCACCATCAGACACGTGGGCTGTGCTCCCGCCACATGTGACCAGGGCCCCGGCTGAGCTCACGGCCAGGAGCAGTTTAAAAGACACTCAGGCAAGGGCACAGTTGCCACCCCAGGGAACACCACCAGCAAAGTCCCTAATAAGAAACAAATGCCCTGGTTCCAACCAATCCGCAGAACCTTCCCGACGTGGAGGCACGTGAAAGGCAGCAAGGGGACACGAGAATAGAGATGAGACGCTTATTTCAATCTTGACTTGAACAAACCAGTCATATAAAAATGTCACACGACAACAAGAGAAACGTGGCCACTGCCGGGACCTGGACCAAGATGGGATCACAGCACCGTTCTTTTGTAGAGACACCTGTCAAGTCCTCGTGGGTTTACGTCCAGACCACCACCACCACGCAGGCAGGCGAGAGGCCCTGGGCTTCACCACACTGCGCTCTTTACTTGTTAGGTCATCAAAACCCCCCAGGATAAAAAGCTAAAAAATAAACAGAAAGAAATTTTTAAAACTGACCTCCGGCCTTACCAGCACCACCCGTGACGTGGGACAACAAGCGCACCCTTCCCGAACACCGGGAAGTCCGCGTCCCACGCCTGGGAGACACCCCGCTTCTAGCCGACACCATTAGACGAGAAAGAAACAGAGATACTGAAATGAACCGGAAGGACGGGACAAACTGCACCCTTGGAGGCTCCAGGTTCCAGCCCCTGTGGCCCCGAGACATGCCCACATGTGGACGTGCTGCCTCACGCGGCAAGGAGCCCTATGGCGGGCGGCCACCCTGCATGAGCCAGCGGGGCCCGACAGCATCACAGGGAGGTGGGAAGGCAGGGGCCAGGCTCAGAGGGGTGCGCGGGTGGAGGAGCTGGAAGGGCGAACTGCAAGACGCAGTCAGGAGCCAGGATTCGGGCGGCTCCTAGCAGCTGGAGACCAGGAGGCACTTTCTCCCTGGAGCCTCCAGAAGGAGCCAGCCCCGTCCACCCCTTGCCTGTAGCGCCCGACGCTCACTTCGCCCTTCTGGCCTCCAGAGCGAGAAGAAAGTAAGTTCGCGTTGTTCACGTACGTGGAAACTAGATCTAAACGAAGACCCACAAATAGCTTCCTTCCCGAAGGCGACACGGGACGTGTAATCCGTGCGACATCCTCGGACGTGTCAGTGACCCAGACACGCACTTGGCAAGGAACGAGCAGGATCTTCATGAGGCAGCCTCAACACCCCAGATGAGACGGGAGCCAGCAGCGCCTCCGGGCCCGTGCGAGCGGGGGACGGCCAGGTGCTCCCGAACACCCTTCTCCTTGCCTCCACCTGCTGCTTGCTCTGGAGGGAGTCCACTCGGGCCCCCTGCTCTTCTTCCTGCCATGAAGCAGCCGGCCCGCCAACCCCACGCAGCCAGAGACTGTCAGGGGTG
>CM053568.1:653917-753996 GCA_028646485.1 Cryptoprocta ferox
GTGAGCTGGCCAGCCCCCCCCCCCCCCCCGCCCCGGAGCCGACCAGGCAGGAGCCTCGGGCCAGGAGCCTCGGGGCCTGGTGCCGGCGCGGGCCCACACGCTCGCCCAGCCCCGGCAGCAGGCGCGCACACTCACCCAGCCCCGGCAGCAGGCGCAGGAGTGCGTTCTTGTTCCTCTGCTTAGTGACGTGCAGCACGTAGTACAGCCCCACCTCGCAGGCCATGCGGTGCTCCTGCAGGAACCTGTGCCCGCGAGGACAGGTCACCCCTGGGCGGCGCCCTCCGCACGGCCTCCGCGGGCACACCCCCGCCCGTGCCCCTGGAGCCCGTACTTGGTGAAGCTCTCCGGGAGCGTGTTCGGGTACGTGACCGGGGCTTTCTCCTCAGCCGGCAGCTTCTGGTCCACGTTGAAGGTATGGTCGTCGACCACGAAGGACATGAGCATGGGCAGGAACCTGGTGATGAGCTCCACCTCCTACGCCAGAAAAAGGCCCAGGAGGGGTCCGGCGCGGCCCCGCCTTTGTCCTGCGTGGACCCTGCCCCTCGCCCACCTACCTCACCTCTATTTTTTCCGGACATCAGCCTGAGGGCCTGTCCCTCCTTCCTGCCTCCCGAGACCCCCGCCTCGCTGATCTTCCTTGGCCCCACAGACCCCCTCGAGGAAGCCGTGCAAACCGTCCCACCCAAGTCCCATTACCATCTTGGGCTCCTTGAAGACCTGGCTGTCAATCATGTCCCATGCCCCCTGGCCCAGCGCCAGCAGCCTGAGCAGCAGCAGGAGATCGGGACTGTCCTGCGGGAAAGCCAAGGCCTCGGCACGTGCTCCCCGAGGCTCCCTCCCCACTGAAATCGCTTGTTGCCTAGCAGGGTCCTTGTGCCGTGGCCAAACACATCGGCTTCACTCACAGCCCCCACGCACCCACCACCCATCCGGGGTGCTCTCGTGGGGCCGCCACGGACCCGGCCACACATCTACCCACAAGGCAGCATGCGGCCAGCCACCACACTCACCCTGGGCAGGGTCTCCTGGCCGACCAGCTCCTGCAGGTGCCTGACGGTGCTCAGTGACAGGGTGTTGATGGCAAAGGGGTCACACAGGATCATGGACAAGTCCCTGTGAGGACGAGCACACTGCGTCAACGTGGCACGGCCACGGGCGGGCTGCGCTGGCCTCTGTCCCGGGGAGAACGGCCCCTCCACACAGAGCGGGCCCGCCCGCCGTACACTTGCTCCAAATAGAAACTTGCTGTTCATAACCTGTCTTTAACTTACTCAAAACGCTGAAGAGTTTTAGGAGTTTTTTAAAAAATCAAGCCCCCATTTTGGTTCGGAGGACCTGGCCCCAAGGCTGTAAGCTCGCCAGGGCCCCACAGAGATAGTCACAGAAAGGAGGAGCCGGCCCCGCCAGCGCAGCGGCCCCAGGACGGCGCTGACCACCCGCCCGGTCGGGCCCCGGCTCACCCGAAACTCTGCGAGAGCCTCGGCCCCAGCACCCGGCTCTCAGCCGTGCGCACGCGTGCCCGGCAGTTCTAAGACATACTGGAATAAGCTGCGGACGCAGCCTGCTCCTCCGGACACCTGTGGACGGGGCCCCGGGGGCTGGGGGCACCGGCACAAGGCCAACCCTTACCCCAGGACCTGCTCCTGCCCCTTCTTTACGCCGTCAAGAAACCCCTGCAGCTCCCGGGCCCTCTTGCTGTCCACAAACCGCTCGCGGATGCAGGCGTCCAGGCACCAGGTAAACTGCGGGGAGGAAGCACAGCCAGGACGTGGTCAGAGACCGTGGCCTCCAGATGGCTCCCGTGGTCACCGCTCAGGCGCAGCCACCACCCCAAGCCCCACGGGGTCCGGGCCCAGGACGGTGCAAAGGCACATAGGCCAGAGGGTGCCTGGAGGAGGCAGTATGGACGCTGTTCTCAAGGGGCCTCTCTGGCACCCCCCACTGCGGGGGTGGGGGCCACCGTCTCAGACCCTGACGCCTCACAGCCCCCCGGTTGTGACGCTAACACAGGCCGCACAGCACCCATGCAGGAGACGACAGTGGCACAGAAAGCCCCATTCCTGGAGCACACGAGCGGCCCCTCCGGGCTCTGGAGCAGGGGAGGCACAGTGGCCCAGGAGAGACCAGAGCAATGAACAGCAGGCAAATACGGGAGACACAGGGCAGCTGGCTCTGACTCAGGTGCCTCTAAGCCTGGGCAGCAGGGGTGGTGCAGGGGCCGGCACACAGCAGGTGGCCGGGGGGGCGGCAGGCAGGCGGGGTCGGCACCTTGTGGCAGGGGTCCACAGAGCAGATGTCCCCGACGTCCAGCTCATGCAGGGACATGAGCAGCTCGGCCCGCAGCGTGCAATAGTGCACATTCCGGGTCCGCAGGAAGAGGGTCCGCAGGAACTGCAGCACCATGTCGTACAGCTTCACGTTCTTCCCCACCATCTGAGTCAGCTTCTGCACCACCTGGGGGAGGAGACCCCGCGCCTCGGTGTCACAACAGCCCCGGCGGTAGTACCGCCCTAACCCAACGCTCCTCCTTTCTGTGTGTTTGGTACCCAAAGTCTCCTCTGTCACAAGACGCCAGCTCTGTGTCGGGTGGTGGCAGCCCTGGTTTGGAAGGAGATGAACCCCACATCAGATCCCACAGACTCTGAAAGGCCATCGGCCTGGGCCTCCAGCCTCTGGAGCTGCCCGTCAGCTGGCACAGGAGACCGGGGCCCGGATGAGGGACGCCGGCCACCACGGCCCTGCCCGGGCTGCTGTGCTGCCTGCGTTGTCCCATGTCCAGCACCTGTACCCCTTCCTTGGCAGGGACCACCGCCGCTGCCACCCAAACACCACATGGAAGTCTCCAGTCGCCTCGGCCAACAGCCAACAGGCGTGGCTCACTGCGCGACCATGAACAGAGGCAGGGCCTCGAGCTCTGATGGTGTGACGCAGAGAGGACCACCTGGGGTAACGGACGCCATGGCGCCTCAACAGCCACTAGGCTGGACACAGTGAGTGCAGGGGTGAGCAGGGACAGAAGCAGCGAGCGCCGGCCAGGCAACCTCGAGGGCCCCCAGCAAGACCTCTTCAGCAGGCCTCAGGGACCCCGATGTGCAGAGCAGACCTGGAGCACAACCCACATCTCAGCACGGGGGCAGCTGCGGTGTGAACCAGAGCTGACGTGTGCCTGCCCCGAGCACAGCCCAGCCCCGCCTCGCGGCAAACAGGAGGCGGCAAAGCGCAGGCTGCTGGCTCACAGGCTGGCTGGGCACAGAGCTGTGGCCCTAGTGGCCGACCCACACCCTGAGGACCGTGGGCGTTACACACACCTGCTACAACCTCCTCTCCTTGCAGCGGTGAAGGCCACACAGGCGGGAGGAGGATGTGAAGAGCAGCAAGACACCACAGGCAGGAAATAGCACCACAACCACTGGCCAGGTTTGGGGAGAACGCATTAGGTCAGATCCCACTTCACACACACAACCCCGGGCGAGAAAGCTGAACAAAGAACCAAGGAGACACCCCCGCACCGCTCAACCAGGATCTGGGGGCTGCATTACCTCCCTCCTCTGTTAAGCCATCATGCTGGAGCAGGTCAGGCAATTTCAGCAGCGCCCCCCCGCCCAACTCACCAGGAAAAGCCAAAGTCTCCATGGTGGCCTCCAGCCCTCCCGAGCTCACCACCCCACTCATCCGCTTGCTCTTGGCTCATCTTCCCAGACATCATCGCCCACATCCAGCCTCACCTTCCCAGACAGCTGGCCTGCCTGGGAAGGCAGAGCCTGTGCTCACACCCCAACCTGGCTCTTCTTCCTCACTCCCAGACCCCACCTGCCCAGTCCCGCCTCACCTTGCTCTGTGACCTCATGTCTCCACGGCCCTTGCCCACCCGGTGAGCTCCGGGCGCCCAGCATGTGACGTTCAACTGTGGAGCATCTGCTCCCTTACAAACTACAAGTGCCCCCCCGGCAAACAGCCTGACCTCCAGAGTCAACGAAAGGTGCAAGCACCTATGGCAGGAAATCGGATCTCAAGCAACGTTTGTCAAAGAGCTGAAAGAATCAAGCGTAGAAAGAAAAGACGGGCGCCTGGCTGGCTCGGTTGGAAAAGCACGAAACTCGTAATCTTAGAGTTATGTGCTTGAGCCCCATGTTGGGAGCAGAAATGACCTAAAAATAAAATCTTTAGGGGCGCCTGGGTGGCTCAGTCGGCTGAGCACCCAACTTCAACTCAGGTCACGATCTCACGGTTTGTGGGTTCAAGCCCCGCGTCGGGCTCTGTGCTGACAGCTCAGAGCCTGGAGCCTGCTTCAGCTTCACATTCTGTGTCCCTCTCTCTCTCTGCTCCTCCCCCACTCATGCTCTCTCCCTCTCAAAAATAAAAGAGTAAAAAAATACTAAAAATAAAATCTTTTATAAAAAAAAAAGAAAAGGAAAATTCCCCAAAACCAAAAGACCTGAAAGGCCTGCCGACTCACTGAGCACCAAGGACATCAAACCAGAGAGGTCCACGTTAGCCGCCGCCCCCAGCCAGACAAGCCCGCCCTTCCCAGAGGCAGAACAACCGAAACCTGCACGGGGGGTGGGAAACAGGGTGGCCAGGGCGCCCCGTGCCTCACCTCGCCCTGGCGCCTTGTCTTTGGGGAAGGACTGAAGAAGTTGTGCAGGACAGAGAGCTCGGTGCTGAAAAGCGCACCCTCCTTCTCTAGGATGTACTGCTTCAGCAGCGGGGAAACCTCGTCACCGAAGAGTGCCTGGTTGTCCTGCCAGATCTGCCGCTTCACCTCCACGGCGCAGGCCCGGTACAGCTCCTTGTCGGCCATCACCAGCTTCAGCTTCTTCTCCGGAACCTACAGGACCATACCGGCCACCCGTGAGCGGTGCCTGTGCCCCAGGGATCTCCCTCAAGATAGGTCAGGAGGCCTCAGCTCCCCCAGCAGAAGCCACCTCAACCCCACCAACGGGGGTGGCTGTGACTGGACCCCAGGCCCTGGCAGATGTAAGCCCCCAGGCTGAATACAAACAGCTCTTGCCAAGTCGCCATGGGTCCCACAACCCAACTCACACACCAGGCGCCGGTGTCCATGTGGCTTGTCAGGCAAAATCCAGCATGGAGAACACACCCCAGGGCTGCTCGGGGTTTGGGCAGGCAGCTCAGGAGAGCTCCCCAGAGCTAAGGTGCCAGCCTGACGATGCGCATGCTTGATGTCCCCAAGTGTGCAGAGAGCGCCCTGAGCACGTGGGCTCCCGGGTTTTACCTTGGGCAAATGTTTCATGACACACATCACCACTGGCTGCAGGGACGGCATCTTCACCAGAGAAAAGCTCTTTTCCAGAAGATCTTCCAGTTTCTTGTACCTAGAAAGACACATGTGACTAAGGGAGCAGCACAGGACCGAGTCCGAAGCAGCTGTCCACTTGTCGCCAGACAGATGACAGATAAGGGGATGGGTCTCCGCGGCCCGGGCACGACAGTAAAGGCCCCCTCTTGCAGCCAATAGCACGCTAACTGCCGCTGAGTCCCAGTTCCAAGGCTGGGAAGGGGGCTGCACAAGTCACCCGCCCACCTACCTTTCCTCAGCCTTCCCCTCGGAGGCGATGGCGGACACGCGCTCCAGCAGCTTGTCCCGGAGCTCGTCAAACACCGACTGGTGGAACTCCAGCCGCGGTGTCCCATGCAGGTCCAAGAAAGGCAAGGCCGACTGCAGGGAGGGCAGCAGCACGCCATTCTCTGTCTGCGGAAACACAGCCCCAGAGCGGGGCTCGATTTTGCTTACTGGGGCTGGGTGCGCGGGGAGGCGACAACAGAAACCTCGGTCGCTGCCACGCCTAGCCTGCACCCCAGATGCCCTGAGTACCCAAGAAGGCAAGGGTGCCTCCCAGTAGCCCTGGTTATAACTACAAACCCTGGAACCCGACCAGAGGTCCATCGGCGGAGAAGCAGCTCGAGGGACCCGCTTCCGCCATCCGCGGAACGGACATCCGCCCACTTCCCACGCGCCCCCGGCAGCCCTCACGCCCAGACCGCCGCCCCGCTCCCCCGCCAGCGCCCACCTGGAACTGCTCGATGGCCTTGAGCGGCTCCGTGCAGTTCGTCAGCGTCTCCTTCAGGTCTTCGCCGTTGGCCACGCCCAGGTCCTGCAGCCCCGCGAACATGGCCGAGGCCCCGGCGCCCGCCCGGCTCGGCGCCCCATCCCCGCCGCGCTCCCCCGGCGCCGGCGCGGCCGCCGCAGGCCCCCCGGAAGTCCGCTCGCTCGGGCCTCGGGGGCCGCCCGAGCTCCGCTCCCCGGCGCCCTCCAGCTCGGCCAGGTCCCCAGGTCCCGCCCGCAGCGCCGCTCCGCGGGCACCGCAGCCGCCCACTTCCGCCCTGCGAGGCCGGGTCCGCCGGCCAGCGGGTCCCCCGGAAACGCTGCGACCGCCGCGCCCAGGTTCCTGGGAGCGGCGTCCCACCCGGCGCCAGGCCGAGCGGACGTGAGCGGAAGCTGTGCTCAGATTCTGCGCGGGGTGTCGCCAGGAGCCCCGCCCACCCGGGCCCCACCCCCACCCTGAGGCCGGACCCGCCGGGCGTCCGGCCGCGGGACCCCGCGGCGCGCGCTGCCTCTGACCCTGTCCGCCTCTGGGGGCACAGACGAACCCCCGCCCCGGGCCAGCAGGGTGCTGCGGGGCACCTGAGGGTGGGGGAACCGGGGAAGGGGGCCCGACACCGGAGAAGGGGTGCTGCCGGCGCGGTTGACCTGCTTTATGTATTTCAGAACTGACATCTTAACCAAGTATATTTTATGTTTATAATCATGAACAGTCCTGTCGTCGGCTTCACAGCAGCCTTTTAACGGTGAGAAGAGTTTTACCTCAAGAAAAGGAGCGTTCGGCCCCGGAAGCTCCCTGCCCCTGGGCCTCACCGGGTGCACAACCCCCTCTCTCCCTGGAACTTGGCTCCCTCCTTGTCAAACCGGGACAGGGATGAAGCTCACAGCACAGGGTTGTTGCAAATGCGACTAAAATCTAAGTGTGCCTCCAGAGGTGCCCAACAGAGACCTAGCAGAGACCTGGGGGCAAAGTGGGATCATGCCCAAGGGTGGCCATCCTCACCACCGTGAGCATCTAACCCCAAGTTCACCCAAGGTGGTGGGCCCTCAGGCTGAAGTGTCCATCCTGACCCTGCAAATTCAGCTCTGAGCTGTCATGGTGTCCCTTGTCCCTTGCGGTGCAAGAAGCTCACACCACAAAGTCACTGGGCACTGCCCGGTCTGCCGCACGCTCTGTGGGCTCCTCACTGCTAAGTGTGCAAGCCCCTGGACCCCCCATTCAGGCCTCTGCAGGCTGTCACCTCGCCGGCTCATCTCCTTTCATCTGAACAGCCCTGTATCCTCCCAAGCTCGGCCACACCAAACATCACACCCTCTCCCTTTTTGTGTGGATTGACTTCTGAGGTTTATCCTGCTAGAAGTTCCCTTCACATTGCCCAGCAAACTCCTGATGGTCTTTAAAGGTCAATTCCTCTCTACTGCCTCCTCCAGGAAGCCCTCCCTCCTCAGCCCAGCTGGAGGGGATTGTTCCATCCTTCCAGCTAGTCCCACTTCTGACTTGGAGCACGAAGGGTTGCCAGTGGTGCAGCAGTGAGCAGAGCTCCTGGTTCCCCCCCTCCCCCACCCCAGCCAAATTCCCAAGGCCAGGCCTCCCACAGCTCTGTCTCTCTTGCCTGCTGCCTGAGCTGGTCAGCCCAGGGTCCCAGGATGGCCACCTGCAGTGCCACTGCTCTGCTTCCCAGGGGTGCTGGCAGTGGTCCAGCCCTAGAGGAGGTCGCGGGTGCGTTGTATTCAGACCCTGTGGGCCTTGGCCTCCCTGCAGAATGGGGTGATGTCCACACCACAGAAGCAGCTGTTGCAGTGCCTTTTTGAAGGGGCCAAGCTCTGGCCCAAGACTTGGGTGGCACAGGGAGGACCCCCTGGAGGAATTGGTGCAGTCCTCACCAGCTGCAGTGAGGCCCTTTGGGGGAGGCACTCTTGGCGACCACCCCTGGGTAGAAGGGCAGGTTGCTGCTGAGGGCAAGGACAAGGCCCTGACAAGTGAAGGCCCAGAAGTCTGTTGGCTGTGGCGTGGCCTGCACAGCCCCAGGCAAGTTCATAGGGTCTTTGGGCAGGAGCTGAGGGAAGTAGGGCCAGGCCCCGACAAGCTGGTCCTCTGGGCCCTCCCTGGTGGCTGGGCAGGCTGACCCTCGGGTAGGCTGGCAGCTGGACCAGTCTGCTGGGTAGCACAGCTAGGTGAGGGTGTCCTGTACTGCCCACAGGTCTCCCTCCCATCCCGTCCCCAGCCAGGAAGTCCCGGGCTGCCACCCCACCCACCCTAGAGAAGACAGCACTGAGGGGAAGCAAAGGGAGACGCCTGGCCGAGGAAAGCCAAGCGTGACAGGTCGGCAGCAGGCCACATCTGTGGGACAGTTCACCAGTCAGAGACCCAACAGGGTTGGAAAGAACGGACAGCGTCTCTATATGGCAAGTGGGTGGGCAGGTGGGGGCTTCGGGCCGGGCCCTCCTTGCTGTCCGCAGCTCACAGAGGGATTGGCCAGCCAGGAGGGGGATCAGAGGTGCCCAGAGAGTCAAAACTGGGGCCCCCAGGGAGGCCAGGGGTCCCCAGGGAGGCCAGGGGTCCGGGGATCGGCGCGTGGCCAGCTGGGCGGGGGGGGGGGGGTGCTACAGAGTGCAGAAGGGTCCCGTGTCGTGGCGCTTGGGCCTCCGCACGCCTTGGATGACCACCCCAGGCGCTGAGGGGAAGCGCGAGTTATAGCAGTCCTCCGCGTAGTAGGCAGCTGGGCCGGGAGTGTGGGCTGCAGAGAGAAGGTGGGACCCCCACCCAGGCTGCTGGGCGACAGCCGCTGCACGGCTCCCCGCTCCCCACTGGCTTAGTCTCCAGTCCTGCCCCCATCCGAGGCCTCCTTACAGGAGCTGACCCAGGAAGCGAACGCAGGTGACCGGCTCATGGTGAAGGCCGGCGGGCGGGGACTCTTCAGCCAGCACCCAGGAGAGATGTCGTAGGTGTTGGGGCTGGGGCCCTCCTCGCCCCCCGGCGCCCGAGGAGAGGCCTGGAGCAGGGGCTGGGTACCGTAACCTGCACCCCTGGCCCGCAGCAGCCCCGGGCGGGAGCGGGCCTCAACTGGCTTGGAGGCGGGGCGGGGGCCCCCAAAGCTGAAGGCGGGGCAGGCAGACCGGTTGAGAGGTTGATAGTCCGCGGGCGACGGCCACTGGCGGGAAAGAGGCTCCGGCATGCCCCTCCCACCCCCGCCCAGGTTCCCCCCCCCATCCACGCCCCCGCAGGCCGCTCCTCCAACCCGCCCCCGCAGGCCCCGCCCCTCTCTTCCCGTCCGCCCCACAAGCCCCGCCCCCACGGGCCCATCCTCCCGCCCTCTCTCCACAGGCCGCGCCCCCACCGGCCCGTTCCCGCCCCCGCAGGCCCCTCCTCTAACCCGCCCCCACAGGCCCCGCCCCATAAGCCCGCTCCTCTCAGACCACTTCCGCCTACCCACGGGCCCCGCCCCGTAATTATGCCCCGCCCCTCCCCGCCCCCTTCCGCGCGCGCCCCAGACGCCGCCCCTCTGAGGCCCGCGTCTTTCCGGCGGTCCCGCAGGACCTGCGCCGCGGGCCCTCCACCTTTTGCTCTTGCTTGAAGTCGGCTTTCTGTGTGAAGGGGCTTTCGCTCTGGAACCACACTGTCTGCCATGCCCGGCGGCCGCCGCCCTCTGCAGGAGCGGCAGCGTGGTTGGGGAGGGAAGGCTAGTAGCCGGAGCCCCACTCCCCGGGCACGGGGTAGGCGGTGCGGAGGGGCACAGGGAGGGGCCACGCACCGCGGGCGGGGTGCCTGCAGCCGATGCTGAAGTGGGGGTGTGGGGTGGACTCGCGTATGGAGCCGTCCGGCACCCGGTACTTGGTGGGGCCGGGGATTTGCAGGTCGGTCACGATGGGTGGGCGTCGCTCCGCTGACAGGAAGCAAGCTCTGGGCCTAGAGTCTCCGCAGGCAGGCGCCTCCCCACCCCTGCCCGCCGCCTCAGACCAGACGGAGGTGGGGGTAGCCAGGACCCTTACACAGGAGCTCCTGCAGCCCTGGGGGCCGAATCTCCTCGCAGGGGGCCGCTGGCTGGGGGCCCGGCCTGCACGAGAGACCGGTAAGAACCGTCCAACCAGTCCGGCGGCCCCTACCGCCGGGCTGCCCCGCCAGCCCCCTCCGCCTCCCTGAGACGTTACTGGTAGGGCACAAGTGTCTTCTGCCTCAGGGAGCCATGGGTCCAGTGTTTGCCTCCGTTGATGTAAAAATTTGCCATGAATTTCACAGCCTTCTGGTCAAAATTCATTGTCAAAGTATCAGGCTCCCTTCCCCAGGGCCACCTCAGAGCTCTGTGACCTCACTGGCCCGTCAATGGGCACCCCCTGCCCCAGTTGCCAGGGACTCCCTAGAGAAGGAACACTGCCCAGCCCTGGAGGGACTGCCCCAGTGGGCCCCCCGAGGGCCCCCTCCCCTGGCCTCAGCCTTGGCCAGGGGGGCCCCTAGTCTGCCCCAGTGACTCCTGACTTGGCCTCATTACCCCCAGTGACTCCCCTCCTACCCCTACCCTCTCGTCTCATAGAATTTGGGGTCCCCTGGAGGGCCAGGGTCCACTTCAGCAGGGCTTCTGAGAGGACTGAGGCCTCGCACAGGGATGAGGAGAGGGTGGGTGCTGTGGGACGCCCCGCCGTGCAGTGCCATCCAGACCGAGGCGCTAGGGGGTTCGGCGGAGGGACCCAGGGAAACCCCCTGGAGGAGGAGGAGCTCCCGCCGGGAGCCCAGCTCTCGGGAAAGAAAGGCAATGGCAGGCGGGTCTGGCGGAGCCATGCTGACGACTGGAGCCGCCTGGTGGCCCAGGCAGGGCGGAGATGTGGGGGCCCGTCTTCCGCTTGGGAGCTGGGAGGCTGTAAGGGATCACGGACGAAGGGAGCCGCTCAGGCTGAAACGCAAAGGGATAAAAAGCCCAAGTGGGCGCGAGCCTGCTTGGGCACCAGCGCCCTTGCTGTGCCTTCTCCCCCGGACCAGCCTGCCAGCCCCAGCCCTGCTCTTGCCCTGACCCATGCGGCCGGGGCCCAGTCAGGAATATCTTACCCTCCAGGCCCACCCTACCCAGACCCGTCTCTTTCTCTCCAGATCCCTCCCCCGCAGCCTTGACCCTGCCTGGCCTCCAGAGGCGCTCCAGATGGAAGGACAGACAGACCGATGGAGACTTGCTTGAGGAAACCTGTGTTTCCTTAGGGTGCGGGGCTCACACCTGTGCTCGGGACCCTTCCTGGCTGCGCAGTGTTCTCTCACAGCATAACTGCCTGCAGGCCGAGCTTTATTAACAAAGCACCCGCCATCTGGGTTGGTTCTCATTCCTTCGGGCAGATTCCTCCGAGTGGAAGCACCCCGTCGGGGCGCCTGGGGGGCTCAGTCAGTCGAGCATCTGACTTCAGCTCAGGTCACGATCTCACAGTCCGTGGTTTCCAGCCCCGCGTCGGGCTCTGGGCTGTGGGCTGACAGGTCAGAGCCTGGAGCTGCTTCGGGTTCTGTGTCTCCCTCTCTCTGCACCCCCCCCCCCGCTCTCTCCCTCTCTCTCGCTCAAAGATAAACATTAAAATTAAAAAAAATAATAAGTGGAAGCACCCTGTCAAAGAATGTAACGTCTTGTATGGCCAGTTGCTGTCCGGACGGCGCCTGGGACATTGCTGGCAATGAGCATCAGAAACTTCCACCATCAGCCCTCACCAGCGTTTATTTCAGTTGCAACTTTCTGCCTGTGTATGGACTCTGGGGTCTTAAGGTGTTCACATTACACGTGCATTTTGCTATCATTGTGTTAATTTTTCTTTTTGTTTTATAAAGTTTTTATACTGATAGCATATCTGTCCATAACACTCGTTGCAATCTTTTTTTCCAATTCGTAGCCTGCCTTTGAGTATTTTTCATGTTCTTAGGTACTAGAATCTGCTAATCTTTTCCTTTTGTAGTTTCCTTTGGTTTTGTAGTTGGAAAGTCATTCCTGTACAATAAATAAATAAATAAATAAATAAATAAATAAAATCAGGAGTTGTTTAGAATGGAAAACGGTGCCCGGTTCCAGGGGAAAGGCTCTCCAGGGCAGAGTCGTAGCAGCGCCAAAGCTCGGAAGCCTCCTAACGAGGCTTCCCACGATGCCTGAGAAGTTTCCAGAGCCTCTGGCCTCGGGAGCAGGCCTGGTGGGGAAGCTGCTTCTCAGCTGGCTACTGGCCTCCTGGGGGTTGCAAGAGGCCAAGCCTGATTCTACCCCACACTTCCTGGCAGGGCCACCACGGCTGCCCCAGTTTTCTGAGCTCAGAGGTCCTCAGTGTGACACCTCTTAGCCTGTTGCTGGTCTGGGCATAGGTGTCCCACCTGTAAAATGGGAGCACTCACAGTGTTAAGGAAGGGGCCCAGCCCAGGTAGGGCTCCACAATGGCAGGCCTCTTCACAATGGTTTCCGGGCAACGGACTCCTCTCAGGGAAGGGAGTCAGACACTGAAAGGGGCTGGAGCCATCAAAGGCGCTATTGAGGCAAGATGACAGCTTCTCAGAAACACAACCTCTTCACGCCAGAACCTCACTATATCCCTGGGTAAGTGCTGGAGCCTCGGGGGAGGCTGGGGTCTGCGGAGGATGAGGGAGTACGGCTGGGGCCTAGGGAGTAGGGGTGAGGCCTGGGGGCCCCAGAGGGGCCTGGGGCAGAAGTGCTAGGGCAGGGCTGCCCGGGGCCCCAAACCTCCCCTCCCCTCCAGCACCATGCTGAGAGCCCTACCAGATGGCCAACAGGTCTGGTAAGAGTAGAAAACTGGGCATGGCCCAACAGCTGGTAGAGGCTGGCTAAATAAACCCTGGACGCGCACCCCATAGAATGCTGCATGTCTTAAAGACCCAAGCCTCCAGAGTAAACTGACCGGCCAGGCTGCCAGGCTGCCTTACTAGGTACCCCCAAGGTAAACACTAAAATGAGAGCAAGCCCTCTCTGGAATATATGTCCTCGCCTACACGCATACACACAGACCCATGGGAAAGAAAAAAGCCTGGGGCACCTGGGTGGCTCAGTCGGTTGAGTGTCTGAGTTCAAGCCCCACATCGGGCTCTCTGCTGTCAGCGAAGAGCCCCCTTGAAAGATCCTCTGTCCCCCTCTCTCCGTCTCTCTGCTGCTTGTGCTCCCTCAAAAATAAATAAACATTAAAAAGAAGAAAAGAAAAAAGTCCAGAAAAGAGTAAGACCCAACTTTCCACAATGGTTCCGGGGAAACACCGGGCCAGGTGACACAGAAGAGGGCTCTTACCCTTCTTGCCTCTGTCGTGCTTATCTCTCAAACTAGCAATTATTTATTTTTGAGAGACAGAGACAGAGCATGAGCAGGGGAGGGGCAGAGAGAGAGGGAGATACAGAATCGGAAGCAGGCTCCAGGCTCTGAGCTGTCAGCACAGAGCCCGACACGGGGCTCGAACCCACAAACCAGGAGATCATGACCTGAGCCGAAGTGAGACACTTAACCAACTGAGCCACCCAAGCACCTTGACAGTGTTTGAAAAGAAAACAATTCGCCCTCCTTGGGTGATACAGGCCCCACCACTACTCCCATTTGGGGCCTGCACTGGGATGCCTACGCTACTTCTCTGGTTTCTCAGCCACACTCAGCTCAGCCGTCACCTCCTCCCAGCAGCCCTCCCACCCACCTCTCAAATCCTGGCTCCGTACAGTTGGCTCCTGGCCTCCCAGGTGGCCAAAGTCAGCAATGCCTTCCCGGGATACCACGTTGTGTAGACTGGGCTGTGCCTCTGTCTGGTCCTGGAACCTGTCACCATCCCTGTAAATGCTTCAAAGGGGCAGAGTTCCCCCTTCCCTCATCTTTAAGCTCCTTGTTCGTGGGTGGCTGGGCAGAGACTGTAGGGCAACCTGATGGTGATCTGACAGTGCGTCTCGCCTGCGGGCCAGACCTATTCCCAGTGCTTGGCTTGTGCCGCGCATTCAAGCCTCAAGGGCGTCTGAAGGCAGGTGCTCCCGGGATTCCCATTCTGTGAGGTCAGGTACCTTTGCTTGCGGCCAGCAGGCTGGGTCCACGCCCTACTCTCAAGGGCCCTGCGTTCCCTCCTCTTCCGTCCGCAGCTATGCCGGCTTCTATCCGCAGCTGCGCTACCAGGTGGGGAACACCTATGGGCGCACCACAGCACAGCTGCTCACAGACCCCAGCGTGCAGAAGAGCCCCTGCTCGGTGCTGTCCCCCATATCCAAGCCCAAGTTCATTGAGGACTTCAGCAAACCCAAGCCACCTTTGATCCCCTGCCGTGACCTGGTTGAGCCCTACATCCCCCGCTACACCGGTGAGCCACCCGCCCACCAGTCTTGCCTGTCCCAGGCTCGCCCTCCTGCCTGTCATCACTCATACTCACCCTGTCCGCACAGGTCTGAAGCCCTACAAGAACTTTGCGATCCTAGGCCGGTGCCCACCCCAGGTGGTGGATGCCCAGGAGGGGCCGCCGGGGGCAAAGAATGTATCCAGGGAGGTCCTGCTGCCTGCAGGTTTCATGCCCTACCCCCCTTACCCCCCGTGCCCACCAGGCAGGAAGGGGGACTCCAAAGACCTCGGACACCCAGGCCTGCGGCTGGCATATGGGGAGGAGGGCTGGAAGACCACCCCTGTCCACGAGGCCCCAGAGCCGGCCCAGGTAACTGGGAGACGTGCTGGGATCAAGCCTCGCCGCTGCCAGACCCAGGTGGGGCTGAGGCAGTGACTTGCCCCCCTCCTATCCCAGCTATACCACTACAGGAGGGATGAATACCCACCCCCAGCCCACCAGCAGGAGACACTAGACGTGAGCAGGTTTCAGAGGCTGCCCCAGCTGGACCACCCCAACCTGATCCAACGCAAAGCCATCTCAGGTGGGTGTCCAGGGCCTGGGTGCGAGCACACTCGAGTCCCAGGCAGGAGGAGGGTGAGAGCAAGTGAGGAGAGCTGCCTGTGGGTCCACCCCCAGTCATGCCCCTGCCCGAAGGGCTGTTTCCTAGAGCCCAGCCTGTCCCAAGGTGGGATGCTCCTACCCACCCACGGCCGTCTGGCCCCAACAGGTAACTTACGTTTAGGGAAGGAGCCCGAAGACTTCCCTGACACACCTGGGTATACTCAGAGGCAGGTGGAGGGAACCTGGGGCAGGACCCTGATGACTCCCTCCCCTAGGCTATGCTGGCTTTGTCCCTCGGTTTGCCTGGGTGATGGGGGTGAATTACCGCGATGGTGTCACACAGGCTATGGACGAGTTTGACAAGAACCAGGTACGAAGACAGCACACCCCTGGGCCTACTCCCGAGTGCCCAGCATGGCCCACGTGGGTGGTGACCACACCTCCCGGCGGGCAGGGGCACGGCCAAGGCTCAGCAGACTTCCCTGGAGAGGGCTGTGAAAGGCAGCCTTCTTTAAGGCCTGGGGAGGGGATGCTGCTCCCCCTCTGCCTTCTGGCCAGATCTAGGCTCACCACTCCCCAGCACTGCGGGGAGAGGGTGGGGCAGAAGAGCCCTCGGGAGCAACAGCCACTTCTCAGATCACCAGCCCAGCCCCCACCATTACCTGTTGGGGAAGACAGCACGTCAGCACCTGCTTTGTTTCCACAGTTCCTGTTCAAAAACCCCATCTGTGCCCTGGGAGAAAGGCTGCCCAGAACACACTGGCCCAGCAACACCATCTATAACAGCCAGGGCCTGATCCCTTTCTACATGGGGTTTATACCATGTGAGTACGGAACGGGTCCCTTACCTACTTGCTCAACAAGGACACAGTGACCAGGCCGCTCCAGGAAGGAACTGGGTGACCGTGGGTCCCATACCCACGCGGTACCACTGGCACAGAGCCAGCTATACGGCCCCAGGGTTCACATCCTCCCCACCCCCAACCCCCACCGCCCACCCCCCAGAGGCTGGCTACTTCCAGACCATACTGGCCCTCCAGAGGTTCAATGTGGACAGGCCAAGCCTGTCTTCAGGAGGCCAGGTGCCCAGGGTAGCCCTCCGAATGCCCTTCCTGGGCGTGGGCAAGGCTGGGGGCTCAGCTGCAGCGTTACCCCTCGCAGCCATGCAAGGCAACTACGCGCTGACGTTCGGCAACAGCACCCGCAGAGCCTATCAGAAGGAACTGGAGAGGAGAAACCAGACACTATGAAAATGCTTTAATGGTGGCGTCTGTACAGCATGTGAGGTCAAGACAGGAAAGAGAGCAAGTGCACACGAAGACATGGCTATCAGAGAACAGACTGTGAGCGAATAAAGAGTTCACACAGCTTCCACGCGTTTACCGAGTATTGGCTCTAGGCCACCTCTTCCTCTGCCTCCTCCTCAAACTCGCCCTCCTCCTCGGCCGTGGCGTCCTGGTACTGCTGGTACTCGGACACCAGGTCGTTCATGTTGCTCTCGGCCTCGGTGAACTCCATCTCGTCCATGCCCTCGCCCGTGTACCAGTGCAGGAAGGCCTTGCGCCGGAACATGGCCGTGAACTGCTCTGAGATGCGCTTAAACAGCTCCTGGATGGCCGTGCTATTGCCGATGAAGGTGGCCGACATTTTTAGCCCCCGGGGCGGGATGTCACAGACAGCGGTCTTCACGTTGTTGGGGATCCACTCGACGAAGTAGCTGCTGTTCTTGTTTTGGACATTCAGCATCTGCTCGTCCACCTCCTTCATGGACATGCGACCCCTGAACACTGCGGCCACGGTCAGGTAGCGGCCGTGGCGAGGGTCACAAGCAGCCATCATGTTCTTAGCATCAAACATCTGCTGGGTGAGCTCGGGCACCGTCAGGGCCCGGTACTGCTGGCTGCCTCGGCTGGTCAGCGGGGCGAAGCCAGGCATGAAGAAGTGCAGGCGGGGGAAGGGCACCATGTTGACGGCCAGCTTGCGCAGGTCAGCATTGAGCTGGCCGGGAAAGCGCAGGCAGGTGGTGACCCCGCTCATGGTGGCTGACACCAGGTGGTTGAGGTCCCCATAGGTAGGTGTGGTCAGTTTTAGGGTTCGGAAGCAAATGTCATAGAGGGCCTCGTTATCAATGCAATAGGTTTCATCTGTGTTTTCTACGAGCTGGTGGACCGAGAGGGTGGCATTATAAGGTTCCACCACCGTGTCCGACACCTTGGGCGAGGGCACCACACTGAACGTGTTCATGATCCTGTCGGGGTACTCCTCCCGAATCTTGCTGATGAGGAGGGTACCCATCCCAGACCCGGTCCCCCCACCCAGGGAGTGGGTCAGCTGAAAGCCCTGCAGGCAGTCACAGCTCTCAGCCTCCTTCCTCACAACATCCAACACCGAGTCGACCAGCTCTGCACCTTCCGTGTAGTGCCCCTTGGCCCAGTTGTTCCCAGCACCACTCTGACCTGTAAGAGGGCAGCCAGTCACTCTTTGCTGGACACGTGGTCACCAGTGGTCACCCGTGCCAAAAAAGCCCCAATAACAAGGTGTGAGGCAACACACAGAACTCAACCTGCAGGTAGAGCAAACGGACCCCCAAACCGGTAAGACAAGAACCCGCCCGATTAAAAATTAAGTTAGGGATCTAGCCAAGCTGGCTTAACAATAAGCCATCCCCTCCCACAGGCGGCCCCTGGCCAATTCTCAAGGACAGATGAGCTGCGACACAGCTTCCACTGCCTGCAACTCAACGTTTGTAGCAAAAAGATTACATCTACTGACTCCTTCCCTGCGGCTGGACAGCTGGGCCTCCCAAAGCCGCTTTAGGAGATTGAGTGACTCCAGGGAGAGGAGGGGGGCGTCCAGGGGCGCTAGCTTCTACTCAGGGGGCAGAGTGGGATCAGGATCTCAGCTCTGCGGTACCGACGGCGGTGACCTTGGGCACCCCTTGACCTTTGAGCCGTCCTGGCTATCAAGCCACCGCCCAGCCCCCACCCGCGCGACTCACCGAAAACGAAGTTGTCCGGCCTGAAGATTTGACCGAAGGGTCCCGAGCGCACGGAATCCATGGTGCCAGGCTCCAGGTCCACGAGCACAGCGCGGGGCACATACTTGCCACCTGGGGCGGGTGGGGGGGAAGGGGAAGAGGACGTCAGCGAGGGAAGGGCCGCGGGGAAAGCAGAAAGGAGTTAGGGAAGGGGCGTGGTGTCTCACCGGTGGCCTCGTTGTAGTACACGTTGATCCGCTCCAGCTGCAGGTCGCTATCGCCGTGGTAAGTGCCGGTAGGATCGATGCCATGCTCGTCGCTGATCACCTCCCAGAACTGCGAGAGACGCCGGCGGGCCGGGCCGGGGCTGAGTCACGCCGGCGGGGCCCAGAGTCGGCCCCGCCCCGGATGGGCGCGGCCCTCCCCTCCCCCGCCACCCAGCCGCCTCCTCCAGGTCCGTCCCCGGGGGCCAGCGCCGCCGCCCCGGCCCCGGCCCCGTGCCGGGCCGCAATGCGGGTCGCTGCCCGCCCACCGGCCCTCTGCCGCCATCTTTTCCGCCTCCCGCCCACCCGTCCGGGAGACCCGCGCAGGAGCCCGTGAGACCCACTGCCCACCTTAGCGCCGATCTGGTTGCCGCACTGGCCGGCCTGCAGGTGCACGATCTCCCTCATGGCGGCAGCGGCGGCGGCGGCGGCGGCGGCGCGGGCGGAAGGACGGACGCAAGAGCCGAAGAACGGGCGCGCAGAGTGCTACAACCGACGCTCCGCCAACGCTTATATAGCCGCCGCGCCCGCCTCCGCCAGCCTCGTATTGGGCCGCGAGAACGAGGCTGGCAAGCGTCCTGGTTTGACTGGCTACGTTTCCCGTCAATCCGGCCGTCTAACGCCCACCTTCCCAACGCCGTTCGCTCTTCATTGGTCAGCCTCGGCCTCTGCGCTCCCTATCAAAAACCCCTCCCTCGCGCTGCGGTACTCCGGCCATTGGGTGTTTCAAATGATTGATTTGCCCTCTCATTGGCTGGCTCCGGAGAGCACGCCGACCGAGGGCCGGCGTCCTGGTAACCGCCGCAGTGCCGCGGGGACGCGCGCGGGCGGGGCGGGCTCCGGGCGCGGGCTCCGGGCGCGGGCCGGGACCGATCGCCCCGGGCAGGCCCGACCGGACGGGCCGAGGCGCGGGCGCAGTCCACGGCCCGCGCCCCGGGAGACGCAGGTGGGGCGGCGGCGCAGGGCCGTGGCCTTGCGGGCCGGACGCGCACGCGTGCAGAAGACTGCAGCCCCGGGTGGCGGGCGCGCTGACCCGGCCCGCCGAGCGCCGCCTCCCGCACGGCCGCCTAGGACCCCGGGGAACGAGACGAGGGGGCGGGGGCGGCGCCGAGACGCGCGTGTGGGCGAGGCCCGGCCGTTCCCGGCTGCCCCGCTCGCCCCAGACGCCCGCTCGGGTCGCGGTCAGGTGAGGGAGCACGCGGGGCCTCTGCCCCGGGGCCTGGGCACGGGAGGGCAGGGCGGGGGCCCGCCCGGCTGCCGCGCACTTGTTGTGGAGACGCAGCTGGCCCCGCGCCGGTCGCCGGGTGCCTCGGCCCCAGGGGCGCGCGGAGCTGCGTGGAGACGAGGGCGGGCCCCCGACCTCCCGGCTTTCCGTCGCTGCCTCTCGCCGCCCCCCCCCCCCGCTCCCATACCTGGGCTTAACCAGTGCTTTTACTTTTCCCTCGAGTGTATGAAGAAAAAACAGTTGAATTGCGTGTGGTCGCATTGTCAGTCGTTTTAAAAACTTCATTTGCATATGTTTTGTAACATTTTAAAACCACGAAATCGCAGTCTTGGGGCTGCCTTGAACTGCCTCCCTTGCTGTGGGCACCGGAGCCTCCCTCGATGCTGCTTTTCTCAGTGAACTTCCTACTTTCCTTTGTGCCCCCACCCAGGGGTGCTGGGGACAATACCTGGCTGTGTTCTCCGAGGAGAAGGCACTCTTCGGGTAACACCGTACAGCGGGCAGACCGTGGCACGGCTGCGACCTCACGGCGCGTTGTGGAAGGCAACGTCCGAAACTGAATGCGGGGATGACGTTGTTGAGCCCAGCCGCATGCTGGCGTAGAGGTCGGCGTGTCCCTCCCCTGGAGGGTGGGCTGCGGCTGCGCGCCTCCGGGGCGCGGCCCTGGCCTGGAGGGGGAGTCAGCGCCGCAGTCCCAGCCCCCAGCCGGGCCTAGGGAGCCAGCCCGTGCCCCACACACCTGCCCGCGAAGGTGGGCCTAGCTTCTGTCGCCCACGGGCCTTCCCCGCTCAGCGAGTGGTGGGCACACGGCCCCTGCCTGGCACCCCCGTTTCCCCACAGTGCCCTGCAAAGTGGCTCAGCCGCCCGAGCAGCAGTGGGCAAGGCCCTGGCTCCGCGGCAGGCGTAAACCCGCAAACTGGGTGAGAAGGAGAGAAGCTCAGATGTTTCCCCCAGTGAGTCAGCGGGAGGCACAAAGCCCCGGGAGGGTTGCCCTTTGAGCTCTGTTAAAGCCTTCCCTCCTCGTGCCCCTGCCCCAGGCTGTGTGGCCTGACATCCCCACTGGCAAAGGCCCCTGCCTCCTGTGACCCCTGCCCACAGGTCAGTGCGACACCTCCACTTCATGTAGGTAACAGCGTAGAGGCTGTGTTTCTGCCCAGGTGTGAGCCTCGGAGCTCTGAGACACCAGGTCGTCCCCTCGCCCTTCCCATGGCCCCAGTGAGAGGGACGCTGGGAACAAGACAGCACAAGTCTCCCTGTGGCTCTCAGGCGTGAGCCCGAGGACCAAGGTGGCTGCTGCTGCTGCTGCACAGGGCTGGTTGGCAGAGGCCCTGCGGGTCCCCCCTCCGGAGCCAAAGGAGTTCCTGCCACAGTGGGGAGAGGTGGGCCTTAATGGGGCAGCGGGGCCAGCCCCAGGAGCCTGGGCCCCGTGGGGGTCTGCGGCCGGGAGCGATGCAGGGCAGAAAGGGCCAGACGTGCCGGGAAGCCTGGGCAGGGGCCGTGGGAGTGCTGGGCGCCTGGTCCTCCCGCCCCAGCCTGCAGCTGTTGGCGGCGTCCACAAACGAAGGCTCTGTTTACTGGTGGCCATGGTCCCAGTGGGAGGGTGCGTTACCGCCGGGCAGGGGCAGCAGGCAGACAGTCCTTCACGGCCTCAAAGGACCTGCGCTCAGCCTTTGTGGGCGGCCTCACCCGCCCCGGAAGGAGGGGTGCATGCGGTACTTTCCTCCCCTCTCTCTGTGTCCCCACAGTGGGGACGGAAAGCTTCCACCCCCACCCCCACCATCTCCCCAGGGAACTAGCCAGGCCCAGCCCCACCTCTGGGAACTTTCATCAGAGGAGCCATGAGGCCGATGTCCACCCCCAGGAGTGTCCTGAGGTCACGGAAATCGGGGGGTACCAAGCTGGCGTGGATGAGCCTGCTGCCGGGGTCTTGCTCCCATGAGCCCCAGAACAAGTAGTCACGTCCCTCAGTGGGCAGTGAACCCCAAGCTTAGGAGGCCTGGGAGGCTTGTTAGGGGGGAACGGGACACGGCGAGTGATGGACTGAGAGCTGGGGGGGACATGGGGAGGTCTGGGAGTTCTGAGGGGAGTGGAAAAGCAGGACCATGGGCGAGAAGTGGCCCAGGACTCCTCAGGCCTCCTCTTCCTGACCATTCAAACCTCTCCCCACTCTGAGTCCAGGTAGGCAGACCTGGAGGGCCTGGGGAGGGGGCGCCCCCCCCCCATCGGGCAGCATTCCCTGGACAAGGAGGAGGTGACATCCACAGCAGCATACTAAGAACTGGGCAAGGCAGACCCCTGCCCAGGGTCATCTCTGCCCCTGATGGAAGGGGGCATGTGCCCCTCGGTGCATGAGTTCTGGGCATCGGATGTAATTCTGAAGAAGCTTTCGTTGTTTTTTTGGGGGGGGTGGTGAGGGAGGTGTTGTAGGAAGCCCTGGGGTGGGAGCAGGGAGGCCCGGACTCCCCAGGGTCTGCTTACTGGCTGGCAGGCAGACAAGCCTCACAGCGTGGAAATCGGCCGCACCACCGCTGCAGGCAGGGGCAGGGGGCAGGCTGGAGCCCAGGTGGGGGGAAGAGCGCTCAGCCTCACCCCCCCACACCTGAACTTCGCCCGCTTCACAGCCGAGGGGCTTGGGGACGCATGGGCTCCAGGTGCAGGTGGCTCTAGGGGTCACCCGCGGGACCTGCTTCCTGGTGGGGAGGTGCCGAGTGCCTGCTCCGCTCGGCCCCACCCGGACACTGCCCTGTGCCCCACCCGTCTGAGAGAGAGGGACAGGGGCAGCCTGCGGCCTCCTGGTCCTCATACTGCCCTCCTCACTCCCTGTGCGTCTGCGGGCCCCATGGGGCTGGCCCTCGGAGAGGTTGCCCACGCCTGGCTCCAAGGGTGCCTCTTCTGCAGCTGGTGGGGAGGGGGAGGGGGAGGGCGCCGCTTCTCCCTGCTGCCCCCTTGGGGAAGGGCCCCGGCCACGTCCAGCCTCCTCAGACCACAGATTCTTTCTGACGGACGTCTCCGCCTCTGGAGTGGCAGCCACTTGGCACCTTCGGTCCCTGGAGGCTCAGGAGAGAAACGGTTATGGCCTGGGGTTCGGGGGTTAGCTGGGTGCCCACACCCACATGGGCTTGCAGTGAGTCCCGAGTGTTGGGTAGGGGACAGCTGGCGCTTGCCCACCTCCACGTCCCCTCGGAGCCAGCTCAGGGGCCGTCCCCAGGCAGGGGAGCGAAGACCACTCACACCCGGGTTACAGCCTTGTTTATTTGCAAAGAAGCCAAGCTAGGTGACTCACAAGTCTGCTACTGGGAGCCCCCAGGGCACCCAGAAGTCCGTGAAGGGGTGGTGCCCCCCCTTCACAACTGCTGGGAGGCCAGGACCTCAGGGTTCTCGTAGCAGTGGGCCTCCTTGGCAGCGGCCGGAGTGGGGCTGCAGAGCCTGCAGGGGCAGCAGCGGCCCACCAGGCGGTCCCAGGGCTCCAGAGAATGGAGCCAGAGTGGGAGGCGGGCCCAGGACCGCAGAGGGCGCGGCAGCCAGGCGGGCCGGTGCCGCTGCAGGACATTGACCAGGATGACGAGGAGCAGCAGCCCCACCAGGGGTCCCCCGACTGCAGCCAGCACTGTGCTCCCTGCCAGGGACAGCCCGAAGGCGGCCAGCGGCAGCAGCAGGAAGCTGAGCAGCAAATAGGCGACGGCCACCCAGCGGTATTTGGCAGTCACGTCCCCAAAGCGTTTGGCCAGCGGGATGGGCAGCCGCAGGAAAGGCACCACGTACCACAGCAGGATGCCAGCCAGATTGAAGAAGAAGTGGATGAGGGCAACCTAGAGGTCCAGAGGGCAGGCAGGGGTTGGGAGCCTGGGCCTGGCACGCAGGTCCCCCTAGGCTACCCAGGACACCTGCTCCTCCTCCTCCCCGCCCCCCGCCCCCAGCCCAGAGGGTACTAAACCCAGAGCCTGTCGGAGGTCTGCCTTGCTTGTTGGCCAGGAAGGGCCACCTAGGGCGGCAGGTTCCGGCCAGGTGTGGGTGCGCTGAGTTTCCGTCCACCGCTGGCTCTGCCTCGGTGCCCAGACACCGAGGTATGCCTCGTCTCCCACGCACACTGAGGGAGCCCAGTCCCGCGTCCCAGCGTGGTGACTACGCCACCGGAGACCGCTTGGATCTGCCCCTCCCCTGGGCTGGCTTAGCTCGCTCACACCTCATGCCTAGTGACCCTGCTCCTTCTTATCCTTGAGGAGGCTTGAGAGCCCTGGGCTCTGGCCTGGCTCTTGTGGGGAGGAGGTGCAGGGCCACACGTGCGGGGCACATAGTCCCCTCCAGGAGCTGCCGGACTTGAGTCGGTGTGAAAGGTGCAGTCCGGAGGGCTTTCTGGAAGGGGTGGACCAGGGCCCTGCACTGAGAGGGTCTGAGTGGACAGGGCAGAGGTAAAGATGCAGGTGGATGGCGGGGAGGGCTGGGGCTCATCTCCCGGTGGGCAGAAGATCTGGGCTTTCAGGAGCTGCACGTGTCTGGGCACCGAGGCAGAGCCAGCGGTGGACGGAAACTCAAGCCAGGGCAGTGGGCCAAAGGGGGGACTTAGAGATGGGATCGGCAGCACTAACTGTGACTGGGTGTGGGGCGCAGAGCTAGCGGACCAGAGGGAGGCATGCTGGAGGCAGAACTGTGGCCGCGGGCAAGGACGGCACCCGGCACCAGTGCGGTGGGGCCTTGGCGGGAAGAGGGCTCGTTGTCGGGTAGGGGCCTGTTGGGTTTAGATGGTTGCGGAGGGGCTGCGTCCCAGAGAAGGTGGAATAGAGGCGCTTGAGGCCTCCCGGGGCCAGGATGCCTTGAAGGAGCACAGCCAGCAGAACAGGGTTGGGAGTGGAGCACGGAGATTCCTTGAATCTCCTGGGCAGGGGCTGCCAGAAAGGAAGAGGAGGCACCCGAGGCGACATGATCCTTGAAATGACGTGGGCCCAGGGGAGCAAGAGTGGGGCTGCGGCTCCAAGAGACGTCCACGGGAGCCCTACGGTTCAAGGAGGTGGGGCTGTGGGTCCCAGGAGAGCTTGGGCCAAGGCCAGGCTGGCCGCAGGGCTGGACCGGAGGGAGCTGAGCGCAAGGGGGACGCCCCAGGCCTGGGTTGGGAGGGGGCCGGGGAAGGGGGGCGAGGGTGGTACCTGGATGGCACTGAGCAGCATGTCCGCGGGACTGGCCAGGGCGGCCAGGAGGGCTGTGGTGGTCGTGCCGATGTTGGAGCCCAGGAAGAGGGGGTAGGCGCGCTCCAGGCTGATCACCCCGACCCCTGGGGGAACCAGCGGGTCACGGCCGGGGCCCTCGAGCCTATGCCCCAGGGCCCCGTGCCTGCCCCCCCCCGCCCCCCGCACTCACCCATGAGCGGCACGATGGCCGCTGTGAAGACGCTGCTGCTCTGGAGCACGAAGGTCAGGCCGGCGCCCACGAGGATGGCCAGGTAGCCGCTGAGCCAGCTGAATGGGAAGGGGAAGTCTGCAGGGTGGGGGGAACCGGGTCACCCCCCGCCCGCCGCCCGGCCCCGCCCCCATCCCTGAGCCCCGTTGTTCCGCACCAGCATTGATGACCTTCCTCACGGCCTGGGCGACGCGGCCGCGCAGCACAGAGTTGAGCAGCTTGACGATGAGGACGAGGCAGGTGCAGAGCAGGAGCAGGGAGGCGGCCAGCAGGATGAAGCCCACGGCCAGGTCCGTGAGCGCGGTCCCCACAAACAGGTGGTGGCCTGGGGGCAGGGCGGGCTTGGTGAGCCCCGGGGGGGGGGGGCGGGGGGGGCGGGGGGGCGCTGGGGGGGCGGGGCCTCACAGGGCAGCAGCTCCACCGACGCCGTGCCGTTCCTCTCAGGGCAGGGGCCAGGGACGGCCGCTCCACAGTCGCTGTCGTTCCCCGAAGTCTGGGGAGGCGAGGCGGGGCAGGCTCAGGACCGGCTCAGCGCCGGCGGGGCTGAGTAATTCGGCAGGTCAGAGGTCAGGGGTCAGAGGCACCTCACCATCACCTCCCTGGTGCCGCACCATTGCTTAATGAGGCTGCCGTTGGTGGCGTTGCCGGTGGCAGTGCTTGCGATCACATCGGTGTCCAGCTGGGGGAGACCGAGTCCTGGAACCCGGGGCCGCCGTTCTGCCCTCTCCTCCCCCCCCACCCCCCAGTACAGGGCCCAGGACGGGCCCTGGGGCCCCACCCCTCCCTCACTCCCCGAGTTCCCGGGCACGAAGGGCCTCCCGAGGGCAGCGCTTTCCTCACCTGCACAATGAGGTGCGTGAGAGGCTGCGTTAGCACCTTGAGGATGTCGGGCGCGCGCCCCCCGGGCTGCAGGCTGGTGGCGCTCAGAGCCAGGGCGCTGAGCCTCTCCAGCAGGGCTGTGGCGCTCTCCAGCGGCAGCAGGATCAGCACCGTGAGCCAGTTGAAGATGCCGTGAACGGCTGAGCCGCCGAAGGCCCTGCCGCGTTGAGCAGAGTGGTCGGTGGCCTCAGCGGGGGGCCTGGCTTGCAGCCCCTGGCGCTCCCCAACCCCCAACTTACCTCCGAAACTCGTCCCGGTCCCCTGACTGTGCCATTGAGACCAGGGTGCTGGTGATGGACGTGCCCACGTTGACGCCCATGATGATGGGCACACACGCCTGGACGGTCAGCACTGTGGGGGTGCTGCGTCAGCCTCCCGTACTCTGCCCAGCCACCACCATCCCGGGAGGAGGGAGAGCGCACTCACGTTTGGAGGCCACCATGCTGACCACGATGGAGGAAGACGTGCTGGAGCTCTGGACGAGAACCGTGACCAGCACGCCGATGACCAGTCCAGCCACAGGGTTGGACAGCACCACGTTGTCCTTAAAGATGTCTCCAGTCACCTTGCCTGTGTCCAGAGAGTGGTGCCCTGAGGCTGTGCACGGCAGGCTGCCCGCACACCGCCCCCCTCCACCCGGTCACTCACTGCTCAGCAGCTGGAAGGCAGAGCTGAGGATGTCCAGGGAACAGATGAAGAGATACAGGCTGCCCAGGAGTCCACAGGCCTTGAGGAAGCCGACGACCACCCGGAGCACCCTGCCGGCCATGCTGAGCTCTGAGAACACAGGACAGGGCTGTCCCCTGTGCCCGCCCCCACCCAGCCCTGCCCTGCCCATCACCCCTCCCGGGCCACTTCCTCCTCTGTCTCCCCCCGGAGCAGGGCCAGGGCCCCCCTTCCTTGTCTCTGCACAGGGCAGGGCCTGGGTCTGCCTCCTTGTCCCCCAAGGCAGGGTCTGGGTCCCCTCTCTGTTCCTTTGCAGAATGGCCAAGCAGACCACCCCTGGGACCTCCCGGAAACCCTCTGGCCAGCAGGAGGGAGAAGGAGGGGCAGGCTGGACTGGGGTGACTCTCCTCTCCAGACAGGGCCGGCAGCTGATCTGAGGGACAAGGCTCCCTGGCGCGGGGGGCTGCGTGGTCGGTTTCTATATGGCCTGTTGAGGCAAACCTCTTCCTTGCTCTCTCTCCCCCAGGACTCTTTCCACGCTCAGACCCTGGGGAGTCAGAGCCCCATTTGGCCTGTTACCCAACACCTCAAGACCTACCTTTCCAGGACTGGCCAGTGTCCTTCAGCTGAGGGAGGGCCCAGGGGTCCGTTTCCCCCTCTTCCAAGACAGGGGCAGAACCGGAGGTCCCTGCAGGAGTCAAGGTGAAGTAGGGCCAAGGACACCCCAGGTGGGGAGTCAGAGGGGGTGAAGGGGACTGTGGTAGAGGGGCTTGGGGTAAGAAAGGAAAGGGGGCCTCCAGCCTGTCTGGCCCTGACCGGAGATGTCATGAGCCCCCATGGACTCTCCAGGAGATGGGCAGGAGCCCCCTCCCCACTTACACAGAGCAATGGGTCAGGGGCTGGCTGGGTAGGCAGAGAGGCAGGCTGAGGCCTGGTCCCCTGGGGTTCCTGGTACCTGCATTTCCCAGGCTCTGGTCCACCAGGCCAACTGTGTCCAGAGTAAGGGGGGGGACCTGGCCACCCGCGCGGGAATTCGGCATGGATTTCTGGCAGGGACAGACCAGGCCCAGGCCTGGATCTGCTGGGGGTGGGGAAAGCAGATCAGATACACAGCCTCCCCGTCCCCCGCCAGGTCCTGGGGTCCTCTAACCTGAGATCTGTCTCCCCCCACCCCCCGCCCACCCCAGCCCCGGCCTTGCTGACTTCCCGCTTCCTCCATCTACAGGGGGATGGCTACAGTGACCTCAGGCAGCTGTCAGGTGAGCCCAGTCCAGCTTCGGGGGGTAGAGTCGAGGGGGCCCTGGCTCCCTGGCTCCCTCGCTGGTCCTGGCTAGAAGAAGACTTGGTGGGGGGCCCGGGGCACGGGGTGCCGGTGCCGGAAGTGGCTGAGAGCTGGAAGCTCAGGCACCTCTACTATCAGGTGTCATCAGGGACGCTGCAGATGGTCCCAGCTTAGACTTTGGCATTTGATACCAAACGGTGACGTCTCTGCTTGATAAGGGCCCCACCCCCAGTGATGGGGGCAGGGCAAGGGGCTTGGGTGCCCCCACCTCACCTCAAGGCTCCTCTCTTCAGCCCTCTGGGTCTGGATCCCCTGTCTAGTGGTCTACCCCAGCTCCCTCCCAGTCCCCAGGGTCCAGGTGCTGGAGAGCTTTCTGTCACCCTCCCTCCTGTCTCTCGTCCTCAGCTGGGGAGGCTCAGGGTGGGGCCTGAGCCCTGGGCCAGGAGGTCACCCAGCCCCTGTTCTGATGTCCCCAGGCCCCCACCTGGTTCTGGAAGCTCCTACCTGTGAGGGTAGTGAGGGGGCACCTGCGGGGAGGAAACACAGGGCGGGAGCAGCTGCCGGTCAAAGATCCGCTGGGTGCACACATGACCTGCTGTGTACTGAGCCCCATTAATGTTTACCCAGGAGTTGAGGCTCCCGAGGGGTACCTGTCACAGCCCCAGGTGCCTGCCTTGTCCGTGTTGCACTGCTGCCCTAGGGCAGATACTCTGGGCCCCCAGCCCAGCCCTCTTCGAGTGGGCTTTCTCCCTGGATGGACCCTGAGCCAGGCCGGGGGCGTTGCAGGGCGGGGCACAGGCTCCGAGTGCAGGACGAGCATAAGTAGACCCCCATGTGACATGACCAGACACTGTGTGCCGCCTGCCCTGGGCAGGGCAGGGCAGGGCAGGGCAGGATGCCGGCACTCTGGCTGATTGGCCTGGAGGCCCTTTGGGAAGTCTGCCCTGAGCTCTGCAGACCTTACTATGGTGATCCCTACCCCATCAGATGGGTGGGAGGGAGGCCCTTTGCACCAGGTGGGTGGGGAGAGCCCCAGCCCCTGAAGTCTTCCAGTTCAGACCCAGGTGCAGGGCAGGGCTGGGCCGGGCCTCCGGGGTGGCCGCTGAGCCTCCATCTGCAAGTTGGGCGTGGGGGCAGGGCCCATCCCCAAGGCCGCGGTGCCGCCCAGCCCGCTGCCTGCTCCGCCTGGACCAGCGGACTCGGCCCGTCCTGTCCCTTCCTCGGGAGGGTCCTGACTGGCCCCGTGGCTTGTGGGTGCCTCTTGGGATCAGTCCCCTTCCTGCTGCCCCTACTGAGGCATGCTCCTTCCCCTCCCAGGGCACCACGGTGCCCTGGTGTAGTTGCTGCCCACCAATCGCGGTGTGCCTGGGGGACTTTGCCCCAGAGGAGGAGGAGGTTTCTGAGTGTCCTCTCAGCAAATTTTCTTGTCCCTCCCTCTCCTGCACCCACTGCCCAGGGCAGGCCCAGGAGTCCCTCCCAGAGGCTCCTGAGTGACAGTGTGACAGCTCCTCTCTGGATGGGGATGGGGATGTTGCAGCCTGACTTGGGGGAGTGTCTGTGTCCATAGCCTCCAGAACCTGCTCTGGGCCCTCCGAAGGGTCAGTGCGGTAGCCACTGTGAGGCAGACGGAAGCTGAGGGCCAGGAAAAGGCTTAGTGTGGGAGTGGTCCTACTGAGCTGTGCAACCTCAGGCAGGCCCCCGCCCTCTCTGGGCCTAGAGTTAGCCCGGCCTGCAGCCCTCTCCTCGGACATCTGTCATAGCAGGGACTTTGTGCCTGCAGGCGACCCTGCTGGAACAGTGCCCGACACATAGTGGGTGCTCAGTGAGCTTTGTTGAATGGATGAACTTCACAGGGATGCTTTGCAAGCCAGGGATGAAGAGGCGGCTCTCTGCTTGGGCTCCCACCTGTGGGATATTTTAGCCAGAGACGCATGGAGGCATCGCTGAGCTGAGTCCAGGCCTGGGGGGCTTGGCTTGCAGGTGACTCTGCGTGCAGCACCCCTCACCCTGCACACAGTCAGGCTAGCTTGAAGCCCTGGAATCCTGGCCAAGATAGGCAAGAGGTAACTGGCTTCTCGAAGAGTCTCCTAGTACTATGGGCACAGCCCCCACACTTAGGCTGCGGTCTGGGGGTGGCCGTGTGGGGCCCCAGGCCGTTCTGGGCTGGCTGTGCGGTGGTCAGAGTTTCCACGGCAAGCCAGCCGTGGGCGGCAGGTCCTCTGCCCGCAGTGGCAGCCTCTGGCACTCAGACCTCCGGACTGCCCAGGGTGTCCCAGCAGAGGCCGCAGTCGCAGCCGCAGCAGCGCCTGGGCTGGGGGAAGTGGGGCTGGGTGCCCAAGGTGGGACAGAGCCTGGCTGGCTGCCGGGTGATGGCAGCGCTGCCTTTGGGGGGCGCAGGAGGCTGGGGCTCCCCGCGAGATGGCTCGCGCTCGGCCCTGACAGCCAGGAAGGCGGCCAGGTCGAGGTCCAGCATGGCCACCCCTCCCCGGGGCGTGGGTGTGCTCTGGCGGCACTGCGGGCAGGGGATCCAGCGCTGCTCGTGTGCCGCTGTGTCCAGCCGCCGCACGCACGCCTGGCAGAAGGTGTGGCCGCAGTAGAGGCGGCGCGGCAGGTGCCCGGAGAGGTCGTAGGCTGAGTAACAGATGATGCAGTCACCGCGCCGGCACCCAGTGGCTGTCCCCTCCTCGGAGACCCGGGAAGTCTCCGGCTGCAGCATCCTGGGGGAGGCGAGCAGGGACGCTGCAGCCCACCCTGCCTGCCGCTGCGGTTATGTTGCACCGTTTGGGCCCTGAACCCCAGGAGCCCACCCCAGAGTACAGGAGCCTGGGCCTCTGCACACCTGAGAGGGTGGGTGGTGGCCAGTGGGGCACCAGACGCCGGGGTCTGGGCCCAGCCTGGGCTCCTGCAGCCGCCGACTGGCCAGCACCCGGTCCCCCTGTTTGGTCCCTCTCCATGGCCCTCCTGCCCAGCTCCAGGCCGCCCCACACCCCAGCCTGCCTAAGCCCCAGGCCTCTCTTACCTGCATCCTCTCTGCTGGGCAGCTATGCCCAGCCAGAGGATGTCCGGGGGTTGAGGGGGGGACCCAGGGCGCCCTGCGGCTCCCTCCCTGGGGCTCGCATTACTGGCCGAGCACAGGCGAGTCAGCAGGGAGGCAGGTGGCGGCTGCGGGCAGGTGCGAGCTCTCCTTTCAGCCACAAAGCACTTGCAACTGGATCCACTAGCACCACCAACTCAGCAGGAGATAAGGCGCCCCCCACCCCCACCCAGTCTGCCCTCACCCCTGCACCCCCACCCCTCCATGCCCAGACCCAGCTCTGCTAGGCCCCCACCCAGGCCTGGCTTCACAGCTCATCACGGTCCTTGTCCCCACCTTGGCCACCCAGACCCACTCCCACCCTCCTCTTAATGCTCCCCCCACCTCACACAGGAAAGCTTTCCGGCCTTGACCTGCACGATGCCCGCCATCCCTCAGCTCCCAGCTCGAGCACTGCCTCTTCCAGGTAACCTGCCGGGACCCTCAACGGCTCCGAGCCCTGAGGGGTCCTGCTCCCCCGAAGTTCAATCATAGTGTGTGTGTCCAAGTTGACTTGTCCCAGCGTCTTCCTCCCGCCTGGTCTGTCCCCTCGGTCCCCATCATAGGGCAGTGGCCAGCCCCACAAGTTCCCAAGGGGGTGCTCAAGCATAGGTGTGGAGACCCTCCCCCCACAGGGACCACCCAGAAGCTCCCTGAGGTGCAGGGCACTGTGGCTAGCCCCGGTCACCCCCATTAGAGGCTACACCCCCCGCCCAGCATCTGCCTGGCCATTGCCCCCAGGCCAGCCCAGTGACCGTGACTGTGGGCACAGCAGAATGGAGTGTGTCAAGAATGGTCAGGATGGGGTCGGGACCCTCGGGGCCCTCGCTGCTCAGCTGGGGGGACGTCAAGAGCCAGAGGGGCTCCTCCTTACTCCTACCACCCTGGCAGTCCACAGCCTCTCTGACGGGTTGAACAGGTTTCTGTGGCTGCCCTGGGTGGGGTCCTCCTCTCATAGAGGCAGGCCATGGGGCAGGGGCCAGGAAACTGGCACGCCCGAGGCCCTGTACACGCAGGCCAGTGACATATCCACCCACACCCAGAGACGGGTCTTGCCCTGTGGCCAGTCACCCTGGGTGACCAGGACCCGTCCATCCAGCAAGGCCAGCTCGGCTTCCTCCTCTGGCTGGCCCTGCCTGACCCTGGGGGCCTCAGAGTCCCCGGCGCTGGCCCTACCACTCACTCCTTGCCTTGGCCTCCCAGCCTCACCCCGGCAGTGAGTGATGACAGTACTAAGCAGCTCAGCTCTGCACACGTCCCCCCAGGCAGGCATGTCACGCTGCTCGGTTCAGATGGAGGGGAGACCTGTTCTCCGAGGGGCCTCACCGGCCAGCTCCTCTTATTCTCACCTCGTCTGGCAGGCCCAGGGCCTGGAGGCCGGATGAGCAGCATGGCTTGGGTGCCACACAGCAGACGTTCAGGAATAGGACGTTTCACGGGGAACCAGAAAAACACCCTGGCCAAGGTAGGGCAGTGACTCACGGGTGGGCAGGACTTGGTCCTGGCTGCCCGGGCTCCCACTCCGAGAAACTTGCCAGCGCCGGTCCCACCCGCCACGGTCCTGGCAACACGATCCTCCTGGAGGCCTTTCTTAGGGCTCCACTCCCCCCACCCCCGGCTCCACACACAGAATCCTCCTATCCTCTGGCCCACTGACTGACCTGTCTCTCAGGCTTAGCCTCAGCCCTAGGGGACACAAGAAAGCTTGAACCCAGGCCTGGCTAGGCCAGGGCAGGGGACACACTCCCACCCCCTTTCCAGCCTCTGGGAGGACCGGAGACCTGCAGCACAGGTTAGAATGTCATCAGCGGCCTCCCCATCCCTGAATGCCCCACAGGGGCTGAGGCCGGTGGTTGTGTCCAGCCCAGGACCCACTTCAAGGGGGCAGCAGCAGAGAAGAGTTATCAGAACAAAGGTCACTCTGCTTTATTGCCAGGGCCGTGGGCCCTGAGGGAGGTGGTCAAGGGCGTCCCCAGGGCCACCATGGCAGCCAGTGCAGGGCTATTTCAAGGGGCCAGAGCTGGGCTGTTGGCCTCCTTGGCAGGTAGATGCTCCCATCCAGGGTGGAAGGCGGCCAACGCCCATGACAATGGTCCAGGGGCTGGCCCAAATATGTGGGCACGGCTGTGGCCGCCTGAGCCACGTTGGGGTCCTGCAGCAGGCCCCTCAGCCTGGCAGGGGCCGGGCTAGGAGACGACGCAGCAGCAGCTGTGGCAGCGGCAGAAGCGAGGGCAGTGGCAGCAGGAACAGCAAGGACAGCAGCAGCAGTGGTGGGCGATGTCATCCCCGCGCCCGATGGGCGGCAGGCCGGTGTAGGTCAGTCCTACCGGGCGCTGCCCACTGCCGTAGGGGTTGCAGGGCTGCTGCCAGGTCTGTTGGCCCTGGATCTGGGCGGCCCCCTTGGCTCCCTTGGCCCCCTTGCTCCCTGGGGCATCCTCCGTGGGCTGCAGGAGCCGGGGGGGCTCCGCGGTGCAGGACCCCACAGCCACAGGCAGAAGCTGTGGCCCCTGGGAAGAGGGAGCTGTCTCCAGCTGCTGTCCCAGATCAGGCCGCACGTGAGCCCGAGGGATGCTGACGTGGGCATACGGGCTCTTGGCGACCATCTCATGCGGGTCCATGGCCCGGCCTGGCAGGGGCAGGCAGAGGAGACAATATCGGCTCAGTGGAGGAGCAGAGCTGCACCCCAAGAGAGCGCCCACCCCGCAAAGAGCCAGGCTGTGGAGATGCCAGGGTGCACAAGGCTTGTGTGTTGTGTGCACGCGCATGGGAGTGAGCTGGATGTGAGGGCCGATGTCTCCCGGCCGTCCTCCTTGCATGGCAGTGGGGGACGGGGCGGGGAGGCTGGGAGATGCAGCTGGGCTGTCCCCATGGTCGAGCCCCAGTGCAGGGAAGCCCCTCAGCCCAGGACCCACCTGCAGTACTGATGGCAGCGGTGTCCCCTCTCGTCCTGTGGGCCAGGTCCTGGTGCCTATGAGGCAAGCAACTGGCAGCTGCCTTTTCCCTCCTGGGGAGGGGCGGGGCCATGGGGCGGAGCTCAAAGATGGGGTTCCCAAGATCCCAGGAGGCCCCAGCTCTTCCAGCAAGGCAGCCACCCACCCTTCCTTCTCAGGTGGGTGGTGGCTCCAAACCCGGGCTCCGAGGGGCACTGCCAGCCTGGGTGACTCAGCCTCCATGCATCTGAGGCACGTCGTCAGCCCTCCCAGGACCTGCAGCTCGCCAGGAAGGAGGGCAGGAGGTGAGCCTGAAGTCAGCCTCAGCTCCCAGGCCTGCGGGGGGCTGGGGAGCCCCGGCCATCACTGGCACGCCTCAGGGCCCCTGTCTTGAGGCAGAGGGCAGAGGTCCTCACTTCAACCAACAGCCTCTACCTGGCAGACAGAGGCTAAGATGTCTGAGAGCACAGACTGCTCTGAGGTTTGTAGGCTTTTAACTGATAAAAAATGTTTTATTTACACACCTTTGCTAAAACTGATCTTACAATTGGCGATGACAGGGGCTTCGTTCGCAAGTGACTTTTGTAGCTCATTTCTGGAAATGCAGCTTCTCTCTCCTTGGCTCGCTCAGGGACCACCAGCTCCCCCCCCCCCACCAGCGTCTCCCACCTTCATCTGTAAGGTGGCAGGTAGCACCTGCCACACAGGGTCGCCGTGTGTGTGTGTGTGTGGGGGGGTGACGATGGATGTGAGTACTTGGGTCTGGGCCTGGCACTGGTGATCTTCCCCCCCTCGGAGAGATTTGGGCAGTAGGGTGGGGCCAGGACCTGCACCCCCAGTCCTTGGTGCCCAAGGGAACCCCCAGGAAGGGCGGGATCAAATCAGAGGTGGCCCAGAGGCCAGGGTGACCGGTGTGGCCTGCATGAGGCCGGTCAGACCGGTCCAAACACGAGATGCACCGTTGCGGCACCGTGTGTGGGAGGAAGCCGGCCTCAAGCCCCTCGGACTTGGCAGGTGTACAACAGATGCTCATTGCGCAGGCTCTAGAAGCCCCTCCACTGCCCCTACAGACTCCGCCCCTTGCTGCGAGACGGAGGCTGGCGCATGCGTGAAACAGGCCTGGGGTGGCCGGTGGGAACTTTTTTCCCCAGAAGCCTCCGCGCTCGAAGGTTTCTCTAAAGACCTGGTTCGGGGTCTGCTGGCCTCGGACGGTCCAGCACACAGCCTAGGCCGTTCAGCTCTGCCCGCCGGAGCTCCGGGGCGCGGATTTGGGCGGGCTCGGGGAGGCGGGCCTGACGGGGCGGGACCTCACTCCGGGGGCGGGGCCTCGGGGCAAGGGGTGGGGCTTGGTGGCTGGCGCTTCCTTGGGTGCGCGCCCAGCGGGCCGGTGGGAAGTTGAGCAGAACTGGAGGCCGAGGCTGGGCTCCTAGCCCTACCCTGACTGGCGAGCTCTCAGTTGCTCTATCTTCACGGCAAAGCCGATAAGGCTCTCTCTGCCCATCCCGTCGGGGCACCTGCTCACTGGCACACCTCCCACACCCGCTCTCGATAAATGGCTTCGGAAACTGAGACCCAGACACTAGCCTGAGGTCACACAGAGCAGCAAAGTCAGGCCCCGCGGGACAGAGACGCTCCTCCGGTCTGTTTTGCCCGCGTGGGCTTCCTCACCAGGAAGAGCGACCTCCCTGAAGGAGCGAGGCGAGGCCAATAGCCAGGTGCAGTGGGGCCTGGACAGAGCAGAGGGGCTGTGGCCGGAAGAGGCTGAGACTGTCCAGGGTCAGGCACAGGGCCCAGTGCTGGTCACAGGCGTGCTAGCGGCCACGTCGTAGCGGGGTTAGGTCAGGGGGTAGCGCTGTGGACGTCCCTGGCAGCTGTGGTCCCCTGCCCAGTAGTTGCCAACATGTCCTCTGTCCTTTCTCTCACCTGAGCGCTCCCCGTAGGCAGAGGGTAGACCCCAGGGAATCAGGGAAGCCTGGCTTGAGGAAGCAGAAAGGAATGGGGCCTCCATGCTGGGTGGGGTCAGCTTAGCACACAAATACGTGACAGCAGGGCACGTGCTGACCTGATGGGATGCCGGAAAGGGCCACCCCACCCTGGGCAGGTGCGTGTCCTCCATGGGCTGCCCCACTGGCCTGCCCAGCTGTCTGTCTGACCTTCCGCATACCCGTCACCCTGTCCAGCTGTCCGTCAGTCCTGTCCTTGGAGCCTTCTCCCAACGACTGTCCCCCTCTCCATCTACTCCTCTGATACCTTGCTCGCCCACACCTGCTCATGGTCACACCATCCTCTTTGAGCCTGTCAGCGTTGAGCACAGCCCGGGTACACTTGTGAGCCGGAGGCATGCCTCCTGGGGGCACGGTGGAGGGACAGCAGAGACCCTGACTCTGGGGGGACACATGGCAGTCCCCCACCCTCACCAGCTTTGCCGACACCACCACTCTGCTCCTCTTGTCTTCTTCCCTCTGCCACTGTGAGGCCTCAGTCTTGAAAAGCAGGATTTCCCTTCTAGAATTGGGGGTGGGGGTACCTGACTTGGACCCGGGGTCGGCCGAGCAGGACTGGGGTGGGGATACTGGAAAGGGGTGACGCGGGGTTCCTGATTCACACGCGGCCCGCAGGGAAGGGCAACCCCGGGAGCGGGCGCCAGGCCCGCGGCGATGGAGGGGCGGCTGAGAGACTGGCCCCGCCCCGCGGACCCCGCGCGGGTCCCCAGACGGGGGGTGGCGCTGCGGGCGCGGGCGGGAGCCGCGCGCACTGCGGTCCCCGCGCCTCCGCCGCAGAGCGCGCCACGCTCCGCACGCACCTGCCGCCGCGCCGCCCGGAGCCCCGCGCCCCGCGCCCCTGGGAGCCGCCGAGCCGCGCCATCGCCCGAGGTCGCCGCCGGAGCCGCCGGAGCCGCCGGGCCGAGGCGCGGGCGTCGCATCCGGGCCTGCCTTTGAGACAACCTCTGCGGCGGCGGCGCGCGGCCCGGGGACGCCAGGCTGGGGCAGGTGAGCTCGGGCGGGGCGGGGCGGGACGGCCGCGGGGTCGCGACTCGCCTCCCCTTCCCACCCCGGCAGGGGTTGGGCCTTGGGGGCGGGGGCCGGGGAGGGGGCTGGGTCCCAAGTCCAGCGAGGGTGAGGGTCAGAGGTCGGGAGCCCTGTCTTTTGTGCAGGGTGAGGGTGGGCCCCGGGCGCTGCCCTCATGCTGTCTCTCACCTGCAGCTCGGGCCTGGTCCAGGCCGCTCTTCTGCTCCCGCCGCCGCCGGGCCCGCGGCCTGGGGCCTCCCGCAGCCTGGGCTCAGGCTAGCTGCCTTCCCTGGGCGCCCTGTCCTGGAGCCATGGGGCCCACCTAGCCCCTGCCTGCCCGGATGTCCCCGCTCAGGGACTGCTGACCTCGGCTGCAGGGGGAGCCCCCCCCACGCCCCCTCTCCAGCCTCAGCAGCCAGAGACCCTGGGTGAGCCCCTGGGCCGGACCTGCAGCCCGGGGCAGCCTCCTATACTCCCCTGCCCCCGCCTCCCTCCTCCTCCCCCACCCCTTCCTCCTCCTCCTCGGACTGGACCAGAGAAGCCGCTGTGGCCACTGGGGGGGGCCCTGCCCCCCCAGCTCTCGCCGGCCGCCCCCAGGAGTCCTCGGGGCGGCCGGGGTCCCCACCAGGCCTGGCAGGACCAGGATGCTGCTCCCTCTCCTCCTCCCCGGCCTCACCCAACGCCCCCACCCACCCGAACACCCAATCTGATTGGAGACAGCCGGATGCCGGCTGACCCTGGGCCCGAGGTGGGCAGTGGCTGGCCAGGCCTCCTCATGTCCTGCCTGAAGGGCCCCCATGTCATCCTCAAGATGGAGGCCATGAAGATTGTTCACCCTGAGAAGTTCCCTGAGCTGCAGGCGGCTGCCCCTTGCTTCCCACCTGCACCGAGGCCCACCCCTGCTCTGGCACCCAAACGCGCCTGGCCCTCAGACACAGAGATCATCGTCAACCAGGCGTGTGGGGGGGACATGCCTGCCTTAGATGGGGCACCCCGCACCCCTCCGTTGCCACGGCGGCCCCGAAAGGGCAGTGTGGAGCTGGGCTTCCCCCGAGTGGCGCCAGCGGACGAGGTCATCGTGAATCAGTATGTGGTGCGGCCTGGCCCTGCCGCCTCAGGGGCCCCTGCCACGGCGGCCCCGGCTTCAGGTGAGCCCCTGGAGTGCCCCACCTGCGGGCACACGTACAACGTCACCCAGCGGCGGCCCCGGGTGCTGTCCTGCCTGCACTCTGTGTGTGAGCAGTGCCTGCAGATTCTCTATGAGTCCTGCCCCAAGTACAAGTTCATCTCCTGTCCCACCTGCCGCCGGGAGACTGTGCTCTTCACTGACTATGGCCTGGCCGCACTAGCCGTCAACACGTCCATTTTGAGCCGCCTGCCACCTGAGGCACTGACCGCCCCGTCCGGGGGCCAGTGGGGGGGTGAGCCGGAGGGCAGCTGCTACCAGACCTTCCGGCAGTACTGTGGGGCCGCGTGCACCTGCCATGTGCGGAACCCGCTGTCGGCCTGCTCCATCATGTAGCACCCGCCCGCTCGCCGCTGCCCGCCAGTCCCTGCTCGCCGCTTCTTCAGGGATCCGGCCCTGCCCCGTCGCCTGTTGACCCCTCGCCCACCACAGCTTCTGGCCCCTCCCCGTGTGGCATTGTCGCTGCAAACAACTCTGCCATTAAAACTCTTTGCCAAAGTTTGCACCTTGTTCCCTGGACTGAAGCCTGCTCTTGCGGCCTGTGCCCAGGGCTGCAGCCCAGACAGGGTCCAGCCTGGAGCCACCAGAGGGAGGCCCAGTGCCTCTTGGGGTCAGCCTGCTCTTTGCCAGGGAGGGGCCAGACTGGGCCAGGCACGCCACTCAGAAGGGCTGGACCTGGCTGTGTGTATGTGCATGCGAATGCCCCGCACATCTGTGCAGAGCCAGCCTTCTGTGTGTGCTGGTGTGGGCAGATGTGCAGAGCAAGCAAAGGGCGGACACGTCCTCTGCACTGGCCGCTGGATGTGGGGGCAGCTGGATGGGGGACACCTCAGTCCATCAGGCTCCTGGTGCCCACCAGACCCTCTGAACTTGAATGGGACCGGCCGTTGAGTCAGCCGGAGCCAGGGCTGAGACCAAGACTGGCTGAGATTGTGGTGGGGTAGGAGGACTCAGGGGCCTTCTATCTCTACTCCACTACCTGGATTTGGGGAAGAACCTTTGCAGTGGAGGGGGGAGGAAGGAAGGGCTGGGGAGAGTCGCTGGACGCTGAAGAAGGGGTGGAGACAACAAGAACATGGCAACAGTGGTTTAAGTAGCAGCCGCTGTCTGTTGAGAGCCGTTCCTTGTGCTGGGCACAGCACAAGCCCGTGAGGTCGTGCTGTGTCTGTCCTTGAGATAAAGGGCTCAATGACATGAGGTTGCAGGGCACTCGGGCTTCAGCTCAGTGCTCCCCAGCTCCAAGGCCTAGCTGGGCCCTTGTTCCTTGCAGTTCAGGACACCTGGCCGCCCGGGGCTGCCCCCGTGGGTGCTGACCCAGCCAGTGAGGAAGCTATCTGTGGCCTGGGCTTGCACAGCAAGGGCCCCTCCCCTCTTGCGCCCTGTCCTTCAGGGAATACACACCGCCCCTTATCTGGAACATGACCAGGTGGGGGGCCCTGCACCCAGGGCCCCACTCTTCTCAAGGAGTCACCTCGCTACCAGACCTCTCTGTTCACTTTTGTGTCCGCTGTGTCCCTCTTGCAGACAGGCCGGGCGGGGCAGGGAGATGGGTGAAGATGGCTCGATGTCAGTAAGGGACCCTTCCATGGAGGGGTGCTTGGGGCCCTGGTTGCAGACCTCGTCCAGCACTGCCCTTGGGCATCAGTAGGGTCTGGGCAGCGGGGTAGGAAGTCTTTGGCTCGGTCAGAGGCTGAACACAGGGTCCTGGGTAGCCCTGGCCTCAGACCTGGTTCTTGATTGAAGGTTAGTGCCCCACTCAGTCTTGGGTTTTTCAGCTTGCTCATCAGGCCTCAGGGGAAGCCCGGGCCTCCTGGCGCATCGGTGGCCCTGGTGGCTCCGGCGGCAGGTGTGACGGGCCCTGCTCAGCGGCCAGCGCGCTCCAGCAGCATAAACAGGAGCCCCAGCAGCATGAGGGGCGTGAAGATGAGCAGCAGGCCCAGCAGCTCAAGGGCCAGAAGACCCAGCAGCGCTAGGCGGCGGGTGCAGGGCCCTCGTTCCCGCAAGGCCCAGAGGCGGGCACCCAGGCAGGGTGGGCAGGGTAGGAAGGGCAGGCAGCCCTGGCCACCCACGGGCCCTGCCAGGAAGCGGAGCCGGTACCGGTGCTCTAGGGAGGCCCAGGGCCCAGGGCCGCGGCGGGGAGGTGCAGGGGGCGTGGGGGGCCGTGGGCTCTGGGGCCCATCCGCTTGCAACAGTTCCTCCTGCAGCCGGCAGATCTCCCACTCAAGCATGGGTGTCTTCTGGCGACAGAGCGGGCAGCAGACCCGGCCCAGGTCGGCGCTGGGGGCCGTGCCCAGCAGCTGGTGCAGGCAGTCCACACACAGGCCGTGGCCACAGTTCAGCAGGGCCAGGCGGTGCTCACTGGGCTCGTAGGGCTCTGTGCAGATGGGGCATTCCTCCTGCCCCGGCTCCCCGGCTGGCTCCCCCTCCTCATCCTCCCTTGCTCTCTCAGCCCAGGGGCAGGCTGTGGCTGTGGCCCCCAGGAGGGGCTCACTGTCCTGAGTCCCTGCACCCTGGGCATTCCCAAGAACCCTGCTGTCCACCTCTTCACCTGCCAGTCCTGGGTGCAGGGGGGCCAGGGGTTCAGGTCCCAGAGCAGTGGAAGGTGGGCTGGGGAGCCCAACACTGCGGTCACAGGGGCCATGAAAGGGGGCCCCAGGGCAGGAGTCAGGATGGGTGGGTGGGGTCCCCAGGGTGGTGACGAGGGTGGTTGGGGCCCTGAAGGTCAGTGTGGTCCTCTGGGTGAGGGCAGGGTCTGGCGCTGACCTCAAAACGGCGGCAGGCTCGCCCCACCCTGGAAAGTCAACTTCACCTGGGCCCCAGCGCTTGTGCCGGCTCCGGGCAGCTCCTGGGCCCACGCGTGCCGTCTTCACGGGATCTGTCCCAGCCCAGACGTGGCCACGGCCCACCCGTGTGTCAGGAACTGACGGACAGACAGCCGGACTCCAGGCAGCAGCCTTGTGAGTAGGCGGGCCAGCGTGACTCCTCCTATAGGAATTCCCCTCGGAACACTGAGGGCCCTTCCCGGGGGCGGGGACAACGGCGGCCCCGCCCCCCACTTCCGACCCATGTCGGAACGCTACTTCTGGGGCTGGGAAGGAGTGGTCAATACGTTTCCTGGCCAGGACTTCCCCTCACCCTTCCTTCCAGGGCCCACCTAGGCTGCCCCCTGCTCGTTGGAGTCCGGGCAGAGCTTGTACAATGTGGGCAGGCAGCTGGCACACATCGCAGGAAAATCGGACCCCGAAGAAGTATCGCAGCAAAGACGGCTGAGCAATGGTGCACTTGCGCCCTCGACGAACGGCTGTCCCCACCCAGACCCACTGGGGGCCCACACTCGCCCTGAGGCACCCAGACAGGCACAAGGAAGAGCAGGTCAGAAGCAGCCACCCAGAGCCCACAGTTTATTACGGAGGCTTTCCAGGAACAGGGTGGGAAAGAGTGTACTAGCTGGGGGTCTCCTCCGGTCCTCACTGCCTTCCAGCCCTAGCCCTGGCCCTGCGAGGCCCTGAGACAGCACCGCATACTCTCTGGGAGGGCACAGAGCTGTGGCAGAGGGGAACTGGGAACCTGCTGTCCCCCAGGACAACCTCAGAAGGCTCGCCAGGCTCCCATGCTCTCTGGAAGCTGGTGTCTGGGGAGCCCCCAATGCCCATCGGGCTGCCTGTTCCTTCCCGGGCCCCGTCCTCATGCAGGTGGTGCAGCCCAGGGACCATCCTGACCAGGACCCAGGTTGGTGCCAGTGGGGAGAGGCCAGCAGTCGCCTGCAACCCTGGAAGGGGGCAGGGTGGGCTGGTGAACGGGCAGCGATGTCAGGGCTGAGTGTAGGACCCCAGGCTGACTGGAGTGAGGCTGTGCAGGGGACAGGGTGGAAGAGGACAGTGGCCCCCCAGAGGGCAGTGTTTAGAGTGGCCGAGGCTGGCAGGCTGGCTTCTTAGGCCCACGTCTCACTCTGGAAACGCAGCGTCCGCTGGAGCCTGGCAAGGTAGTTTGCTGCATCAGGGCCGGAGAGCCCACCCTCCTCCTGAAAGATGGACGTCAGGGCTTCGGTCACATCTGCTGGCATGCACTTGGCGTTGCTGGGGGGACAGGCCAGGAGGGCTCAGTGTGGCTGGGACCTCCGGAGGGCTGGCTCCCACCCCCACCGCACCCCCCGCGGCCCATGCTCACCCTGCCAGGTAGAAGTAGGCGCCCTGGCGGTCCAGCAGCTCCCACACCAACGGCCCGAGCTCCCGGAGCCTGTGCTGCACGTATACCTTCCGCTCCTATGGGGAGGGGGCAGGGGCCGGGTGTGGAGACGGTGTATAGGTGTCCTGGCCCCCTCCCCACCCGGCCCACACACCTGTTCCCGGGAGAAGGCTGTGAAGAGCGTCAGGCAGCCCTTCCTCTCCAGCTCCACCCACTCAGATTCCCAGTAGAAGTCCTGGTCTCGCCAGCGGCAGCCGAAAAACAGGAAGTTTCCTGAGGGATCACAGAGAATAGGAGGTTTCCTGGGGGATCACAGGCCTGTGAGGCTTGGCCCCGTCAGCCCCAGCTGCCACCCTGCCCAAGACCCTGTGTGCTCACCGGTCTGACCCTGGGCCACTCGCTCCTGGACAGCTGCTCGGAAAGGGGCCACGCCAGTGCCAGGGCCCACCATGATCACAGGCGTGTCTGGTGTCTCCGGGAAGGTCAGGCTCCCGGGCCGCACCCACAGAGGCACCTGGACAGGACCTACGGCAGGAGGGAGTAGGCATGAAGAGGCCCTGAGGACCAGGGCCCTAGTTTGGGACTGGCTGTGGTGCACAGGCGGGGGAGGGGACCTGGCCCAGTGCTCTATCCCCACCCTCTAGAAAGCAGGGGTCACCTTGCCCAGGATCCAGAGATGCCAGCCAGGAGGAGCAGAGGCCCCGGCGGGGCTCCTTGAGGCGCGTCTGGTACTGCACCACAGCGATGAGGATCTGCAGCCTCGAGGGGTGAGCCTGGGGATGGGACGGTGGGAGCCCTGCTCCACTGGGCTGCCCCTGCCTGCCAACCGGCTTCAGGCTCCACCCACTTCACCCAGGTGGTCCCAGATGGGGGGCAGATGTTGAGGGTCCGGGTGCCCCCACCCCCACCCCCGCAGTCCCAGCATCCCTGAGGCCGGCCCGGCTCTGCCCGACAGGCCCTCACCAGCAGAGAGGAGGCAATAGAGAAGGCCCGCGGGCGGATCGGGGGGACGAGGTCCAGCAGGTAGTCTGCGGGAACGGCTCCAGCCGTGTGCGGGAAGTCACACAAGACCTGGGCAGAGACAGCCCCGGGTGGGCTTCGGCCAGCACTGCCACATGTGGCTGTGGCTTGGAGCCCTGGGCCCGTCCACCTGCCCACGCCTGCCCACGCCTGCCCACACCTCCAGGATGGTCCTGCGAGGCCGGTTGCAGTACGAATACAGCTCCTCCTGACCTTGGGGGGCGCTGAACTGCAGCAGCTTCTCCCGCTCCAGCTCATGGGGAGACAGACAGGCCAGGAGCTCGAAGAAGGAGCGGCGAGGCACACTGGCGATGTCCAGGTAGTGGGACACGAGGTGCCTCACAGAGCAGGGCTGGGGCAGCTGCGCGGGGCAGGGGACACCTGCGGCAGGAAGCGAGGAGCCTATGGGGGACGGGACACAGCTGGCCAGGCTGCAGAGCCCGGCCGAGCGGAGAGAAAGTGTGGCCGCAGCCGGGGCCCCCCCGGCTCCCGGAACTCACCCGGCTCCCGGGGCAGCAGCGTGAAGTACTGGTCGGGGTCCAGGCCCAGCACCCGGCAGAACTGCTGGACGTGGCTGGCCTGGTTCTGGGGCTGGATCAGCACCACATCGCCAGGTGCAAAGCTGTGCAGCGAACGTGAGGGAGGGTGTGGGTGGGGCACTAGGGGGTCAGGTGAGGGAGGGCTGGGGGGGCGGTCCTTGGATGGACGTGTTTCCCTGCAGCCCAGCCAGCCCCCCCCCGCCCCGCCACAGCCCCCCCTCCCCACCCCACCTCCCCGCCACCTTGTCCCTTGGCCACAGCCCACCTGGTGTCTCAGGCCTCTCACCTGAGCCCAGAGCCTGTGATGTCAAACTCAATCAGCCGAACGTCCTGGAAGTGAGATGGGCCGGTGACCCTCTGGTTGGTGACCATGGGTGCCAGGAAGGGCTGCTGCTCTGAAGGGGGACCTGGGGGGTCTGCACGGGCCACATGCTGCTCCTCAGAGCACATGCTGGGGGCCTCCGGAAGGAAGTGGAGGGTGAACTTGGAGGGCAAACTGTAGGGAGGGCACACACCAGTCAGGCCATCGGCAGGGCCTCAAGAGCGGCCCTGCGGCCAGGCCGCTCCGCTGTACCTGCAGGTGCCACAATAAGGCCCACACTCACGGGACGCCGGGGGGAATCACGCCAAGGTCAGGGGGCACCGGGTACAGCCCCAGCACCTTCTCCCACAGATCGTGCAGCCAGGGGTCAATGGCAGCGTCGGGCCTGGAAAGAGAGCATGTGCACACTGTTCTGAGGGGCCCCTGCCCCTGGCTGGGCCTGCAGGAGTGCTCCCCCCACTCCACTCACCCCAGCTCATGCTGGTCATCGCCCAGGCACGCAGGCAGGAGGGCGCTGCCCCCAAGCTGCAGCAGCCGTCGGTGCAGCTTCTTGGCCACAAAATTGAACCTACAGAGAGAGAGAGCGAGGCTTGGGCAGGCCCTGGGTGGAGGATGAAGGGGAAGGAGCCCCAAAGGAGCCCACACCAGAAGACCCCGGGCCTCAATGGCACCCCTCCCAGGGAGTGCTGTTGGCAATATGCCTGCATTTGTGCTGCCGTGAACCAACGTCTATGTCGTGCATAGAACAAAACCCCGGGCAGATGAGTGTCCCACTGTCCCGTTCACCCGGACAAGCATAGTCCTGCTCCTCCTGTGTCTGGCTTTGGAGGCGTCCGGACCCAATGACCCCCCCCCCCCCGCTGCCCCTGGCCCCTGCGCTGGACTGTTTCAGTGAGCTAGTAACACGCAAACCCTTACACACAAATTCCTCGGTGCTTATAACGCAAAGCAACGTTATTCTTGGCTTAGGATATAGATAGGTTCTGAACCTTGGAGAGAACAAGGCCAAGGTGGTCACACCACCATACCCAGGGAAGTAGTGGCCTTGGAGGTGGCTCCTGGGGCTGGGGCCCTTGCATAATCCCACTGTACTGTTCTCTGGGCTCTGTGTGAGCCCGAATACCTCACGGCTGCATGTTTTTATAAAAGTGGGAAAAGCCAGGTAGGCCTTTGCCGCCCTAAGTCACGCATCAGCCTATGGTGCTGGCTGAGGCCCCCGATGTCCGGTTCCAGACATCACTTCCTGCCCTAGGAGACACCTTGGGGCCACCCGAGTTTTGGTCCCCACTTTGCTGCCCTGCCGACCTCCTATCGGTGCCCTGCTCACCCTTCGAGCCCCAGATGCTCCCCAATGTTCCCCACAGCCTGACCATGGCCCAAAGTCTAGACAGAGCCCTGGAGGCCAAGTCACCTGTCCCTCCACTGGGACTTTGCCCTCAACCCCCAGGACAGTCCCTGTGGGCCAGCAGCCTTTCTGCCCCTACTCACTTGGCATAAGAGGAATCCCCAAGGCCCAGAACAGCAAAGTCCATTTGACAGAGGGAGGTCGGTGGCAGATTCTTCCGGAATATGAACCTCCAGAAGTTCTACAGCCAGAAGAAGCCAAGTTAGAGGCCCTGCTCTGGGCCACCAGGGCCCTAGGGTGGGGCAGGGAGGAGCCACAACTAGACCCTCTCTGCTCCTTCAGATGTTTGTTATTGAAACAAGACCGTTTTTTATCCTGTCACAATGGTAAAAGATTTGGAAAAAGGCAGAAACTCATAAACCAGAAAGCTCCCCCAGAGCCACCACCAAGAGTGTGAGCTCCACCCCTTCCTGGGCAGGGAGCCGAGAGGGCTACTACCTGCCCCACAGCCTCCCCAGGGCGGGGGTGGCACCTGCTCCTGCTTGGACCTCCCCCGGGGCCACTTCCTTCACACTGAGCCCCGCATCCCAAAGGCCCTTCTGTCCTCGGCTCTGAACCACGGCGGCCACAGGAACCCTCTGTGGTCCTAGTCTCACCCCACTGACAGAGTTGCCCGGGGGCCTCAGTGGAGACCGTCCTGGCCCACAGCCTGCCCCAGCCTCCCCACAGGCCTCCAGAAGCACTTCTCAAACACAGCTCCCCATCACCTTCAGCCCATGGTGATCCGAGCCCTGGACACCAACTTTCACGTGTGGTCCAGGCTTTAGCTGCATTCCACCCCCCTTGTGCTTCGTAGCTAGAGACAGAGGCCTGCTGGGGTGGAAGGACCCTGTGGGGGCCCAGCTCTGCCCACTGGTCCTGGGCCATCCTGGACCACCCCCCAAGGGCTATGCTGCGTCAGCCTGTGCTTGGGACCGCACTCTGCCTCCGGAGACCTCTCCTGCACGCTCCTCCTTACAGACCTGTTTTCTGAAGCCTGCAAAGAACATCCTTCCCAGGGAAGGTATACTTCTCACAGCTCTGCGGCTGCAAATCATGGGCCCTCCCTCCACAGTGACGGGCAAGTTGGCAGGGCACACTTCCGGTGGAAATGGTCTTTCCAGAGAGCCAGAGCCCTTGCTCCAGCTGTTCAGCTGGGCCACAGCTGCTGAGAAACCAGCACCCTCATGTGTCCCACTCTGTCCCCCACCAGCTACCTGGTCCCCGAGGCACTCTCAGTCCCCAAGGAGAGGCGCAGCCCATCATGACGGGCCTTGGTGGAACTGCTCCATCCAAGGTGGGCCCTTCCCAGGAACACGGTGGACTCTTTTTCAGTCCTGAGATGTTTTGTTAGTTATTCTCTTTGGTCAATTTCTCCCCACTCTGTTTTCTGGTTCTGAGGTCACTAACATGATCTTAGAATTTTGCTATTTCCCTTCTTGGTTCCTCGCTCATTTTTGGTTATACTTTCCAGAGGATTTCTCAACTTTACTCTCTGATCTTTTCTAGTTTTCCTGATATTGTTTTAAAGGGCATTTCCAGTGTTTCCAGCTTTGCCCTGTTTGGTGTGTTCCTTCCGGTCCTGTGGGTGCCAAGCTCTGGAGGGCCTGCTCTGTTGCTGCTCGTCCAAGTCGCCTGAGGGTATGGTGGTTCTTTGTGATCTATTTGTACTTAAGAAGTTGACAGAAAACCGTGAGTTTGGGCCGGTCACCCAATGTGCATTTTGTGGCCAAGACCCTGCTGGTCTTCCCTTGTGGTTACTTAATTTCCCTACAGAAGGCTCCTCCTGTCCACTACCTGGGAGCATGTGCTGACCACAGCATTCCGAGGACCAAGGCAAGGTGGCCAGCGTTTTCCTGTTTGGTGCACGGCTGGTCACTAAGCCTGGTCTTCAGCAGGTGCCATGCCCCCTCCTCTCCGTCCCTGGGACCTCAGTCTGCCTCTCCAAGGAGCTGGCAGGTCACGCTGTAGCTGGGGAGGGCCCCTCCTGACCAGGTATCCATGCCTGTGGTCTTCATTGTCCACCCTCATCCAGGGATGACCGTCACCGCCTTCATGGTGTTGGCTTCTGACGTCCAGTCCGTAGCCCAGCTGAACTCATCCAGACCTTGTTTCCCCTCCCCTCCCAGGTCCTGTGTCGTGGGCAACCACAATTCACCTCCTGCCTTTGATCCCCTCGCGCTTGCCTTCTCTCTTGTCCCTCTTCTTGTCGGAGACCTCTCCTGACTTGTGCTGGGGCCTTGGCCCCAGGTCTCCTATCATCCCCTGCTCTGACCCTGTTCCTCAATCGTGAGCCTCTTTCTCCCTCAGTCTCCCCACCATTCATTTCACAGATCTCTCCCATCTTAACACCTTTCCAACTCCGTAGCCCCATTCACAGCCAGAATTGTTTTTGGAATTGTTTAATGTACAGACGTTCTTGCGATTCTTTCCACTTACCTACTGCCCCCCCCCCCCGTGACCTCGTTTCTCTCCCTGTAAGTCACTGACACCGCTCTCCCCGAAGTCACCAGCAGTCCCTTTGCTGATAAACCCTACCAGTGCTGCTCAGGCTTTATCTTGCTTCACTTCTGTGCAGCCTTGAGTGCTGGAGACCTTTCTCTCAGAACATCACCTTCCTGCCTTTGACCTTGGATTTGGTGCACTCCCTCTTTTTGCTGTTGGGGCCACTTTCCTGCCCCTCACAGGCTTTTCTCCACCTCCCACGCCCTCAGTGTTCAGGGTGACCTGTCCCACACCTACCTTGTATCTCCCCCTGGATGTCTTCCAGTCCTCGACCTCCCTGGTCTCCACATCTGTGCATGAAACTACCATCCATTCTGATCCCTGAGCCCGAATCCCTGTCTCGATTCCATCTTCTTTCCCACCTTCTAGGCATGTGTGATTCCAGGCCCTCTCAATTCTACCTTAGCATCTCTGGAAGGTGTCTGTTTTTCTCTGCTGTCTGCCACCATCCTGGCTCAGGCTGCCAGTCTCTTGCCTTCACTGTGCATCCTCTGGAGCTGTTCTTGCTCTCCTACAGCCTGCCCTCCCTGTCGACAAGTAGCAGTTTTGCTAGAATACAAACGTGACTGTCACCCAGTGGACGGCATGACCCTTCACCTCAAGTCCATCCACCTTCCCGTGGCTGTCAGGCTTCTTGGGATCAGGTCTGGGTTCCTGCCTCTCTTCTCCCCTCCCACCCTGATGCATTCCTTGGCTCCGTCATCCTCAACTGCTTTCTGCTCTTCCGTCAGGTGGTCTTTCTCCTCTGTGCAGGCCGCTCCCAGTTTCCTGGTGCCTGCCTAGTCCCCGCTTATCCTCAGGACTTAGCCTACACTCCTTTCTTCCAGAAAGCTCTCCCTGAGCCTCCAGGTTGGGCTAGATAGCTGTTATTAATGTCTTCATAACATCTGGCACTGTCTTGGGCAGCATGTACCTTCTAGTATGGTAACTGCCTGTTAAACTTGTGCTTTTGCTACATCGTGAGCGCCATGAGGACAGAAACAGGCTCGTGGCTGGATTCCCAGCACTAGATCATGTTTGGAGTAGAATGGGCGCCCAAAAGATGGCCAAAGAATTGAAGAATGTTCCTGGAGGAAGGTCCAACAGTTTTGAAATACTCACAAGACTCAAACCAGATTCATATATAGCCCTGGAGAAAATATTACAGGTTAAGATGGAGAACAAGGCGATCTGGTGGCCTGTGAAGAGTTTATTAGGGAGGACGGCCAGAGCCCCCAGCTCCCTCCCAAATCCACGGCTAACGTGCAGCAGATATAGGAGGACAACTCTTCATTGTGCTTCTTGGACTCTCCAGGGAATGAAAACAGTGAGGGTCCAGGGCAGTGATCTGAGCTTCTGAGCAAAGAAAGCCTTCAGGTCAGCCTTACCTTCATGTTGTCAGGGGGGTCTCCTTGGCCTGTAGTTGCACAAACAAATATCACCAGGGGCTCATTAATCAGATTCACCTCAACAAAAAGACATAGGCGTTAAGACCTCGGCTGTAGCTTGTAGGCATCCTCTTCGCAGCCCGGCCCCCTGTCCTTCACTCAGGGGGTAGGGCAAACGGACGCACGGAGCACCCGCGAGCGGCCGGCCTGCCTTTGCCCTCTCAGGCTCCACCCTCCCACCTTGCTTGCTTCTCCATGTGCTAAGCCCCCGTCACTGTCCCCAGCGTTTCCTGCCCCCTAAACTCGCCATAAAGGAAGGGCCCGCTCTCACAGAAAATGCGGTGCCCTGCGGTCGAGGGCTCCGGGAGCTGGCGCCCCCCGGCCTGCTCGGTCTCACCGCCGAGGCCCTAGGGCGCCCTCACCACTGAGTAGGAGTCCAAGGCCTGCACCCGGCAGTCAAGCCGCCGGCGCCGAGCCTCGCGGCCCAGCCTCTCCGACACATCCTGAGCCGTGCCTGTCTGGCTGCCAAAGAGCACCAAAAGCCCCGGGCTCGGCATCCGGACGCGCCCGGAGACCCCGGCACCCAAGAACCGGACCAGCCAGCAGACGCCGCGAGCCTGGACGGCCCGGACTGGCCTGGACTTCCGACTTCCGGTGATGGCCGGAAGTGACGCCCTTCGACCGCGCCCGGCAGGGCATGGCGGCCGAGGGGGGCGGGTGTCCGTTAGCGGCCGGCGCTGGGTCCCGGGCCGGGGCCAGGGTATTGGCGACCCGCCAGGGCCGACGGCCGGGGCAGGCGGAGCCGCTCGCTGCCTCCTGCTCGCCGCAGCGGCACCGGCGGCAGGCGCCGGCGAGGCCCGCGGGGAGAGGAGGCGCAGTCCGGCCGGTGGGACGCGCGGCCGGGCCCCCGCCCGCGCTCGACCGGCGCGATGCTCTTCTCGCTCCGGGAGCTAGTGCAGTGGCTGGGCTTCGCCACCTTCGAAATCTTCGTGCACCTGCTGGCCCTGTTGGTGTTCTCCGTGCTGCTGGCACTGCGTGTGGACGGCCTGGCCCCCGGCCTCTCCTGGTGGAACGTGTTCGTGCCCTTTTTCGCCGCTGATGGGCTCAGCACCTACTTCACCACCATCGTGTCCGTGCGCCTCTTCCAGGACGGAGAGAAGAGGTTGGCAGTGCTCCGTCTCTTCTGGGTCCTCACGGTTCTTAGCCTCAAGTTTGTCTTCGAGATGTTGTTGTGCCAGAAGCTGGTGGAGCAGACTCGGGAGCTCTGGTTCGGCTTGATCACGTCTCCAGTCTTCATTCTCCTGCAACTGCTCATGATCCGCGCCTGTCGGGTCAACTAGCCTCGGGCGGGAGAGAACTCTGGACAGCTAGGAGGCTGGACCCTAAGCGGACTTCCTACTTCCACCGTACCAAAGGTCTGACAGGAAAGCCAGCTCCTGGCCTGGCGAGTGCCCAGTTTTCTCTGTACCAATCATGTCTGAAATTGTTCTCTCAGCAGGGCCGAAAAGAGCAGCCTTGATCCTTAAAGTGTATTTCCTGTTATCTCATGCTTTGGATAGCTAACCCTGAACTGATATCCTGGGAAGGACCCCAGACCATCCCTCTGACAGTAGAATGTCCTGATGGGCTCCGGGTGTATTTATGGATCCTGGGAAAGTACTCCTTGTGCAAAGGCTGCAAAGCTGGTCTTGTGGATTTCCTCTGCCCAGCAGCACTAACCTGAGAGCCCACTGCCCCATCCATCCAGACAAGACTTAGATGCTTGAGCTCTAAAAAGTGTAAACCAGCTTGTGTCTCCTCTCCTGAGCCACTGGGGAGGATGGCCTCTTCTTCATTCCAGCCCAGGCAGACAGGAGTGTGTTGAAAAAGCATGACTGGGACCCTATTTGGAGATCTGTCGCCTGAGAAAACTTTGCTTATGAAGCGCTGCTTGGCTTCCTATCCCAGCCGTCTGCATCGTCCACAACTTTTCCACCACCCCCTTGTGGCCGGCACTGTTAGCACACCTGAGACGGATTTAGGCCTCCCTAAGGGACCAGAGAGAAGAGGAGCAGCTTTGATGCTCGTAGGCATCGAGACTTGCAAAGGGTCTTGGCCCACATTTGTTGGCCTGAGGTCTTTAGTTTAAGGTGCCAAATGAGAACGTTTGTTGAGATAAAAATAAAATAAGAGAATGTTTTGCTGAGATGCACAGTGGTTGCCTGACCTCTTGAGGGTGAAACAAGGTGACTGCCGAGGTGGTCCCTGCCGTGTGATGTAGCTGGCTGCAGAGCTGATTGTCGGGAGACTGGAATGCACTAGAGCTTCATTGGCCAATTTTGGGGGGGGTTCCCTTCGAGAATCCTTGCTTCCTGCCTGGGGAGCCAGGGTGAAGACCACATGGCGTAGGCTTGTGTTAAGGACCTGCTGAATAGTTTGTGTGATGCCAGCACCTTGTCTTCCCGCCAGTGTACAGTCTTTGTAGGCCTTGCTATAGAGCATGGGTCAGCGAACTATGACCTGAGGCCTGTTTTTGTACTACCCATCATCTAAGAGTAATTTTTACATTTTCAAAGGATTATAAAAATGAAGAACGTGTGACAGAAAGTGAGTGTGGCCTGCAGTGTACAGGGTACTCTTGGCCTTTTGGGTCAAGTCATTCTTTGATGTGGCGAGGGGGGAGGGGCTGTTCTGAGCATTGTAGAATGCAGCATCCCTGGCCTCTACTCACTAGATGCCAGTAGCATGCCTCACTTACGACAACCAAAAGTGTCTCCATACATTAACAAGTCTCCTAGGGGACAAAACTGCCCCTGGTGAGAACCACAAGGCTAAAATATTTACTGTCCAGCCCTTTCTAGAACAAATTTGCAGAACTTCTAGTAAAGCAGCTTTGTTAGCCTGTATACAATGGATGCTGCCTGGCCTGAACCATTGAGATGCTTGAGTTGGAGACTGTTCTGGTTTGTCCCACAGCTACAAAAATGTTTTCTACCCAGTATTAGCGTAATTTGTGTCAAAGTCAGATACAAGCTGAACATTGGGAGTGGACTTTCTTTTATTTATTTATTCAAGTGTATTTACATAATCCCTACAACCAACGTGGGACTCGAACGCATGACCCCAAGATCAAGAGGTCACACACTCCGTTGACTGAGCCAGTCAAGTGCCTGGGGAGTGGGTTTTTTTTTTCTTTTAATGTTATTTTTAGATTGCATGTTGTATCGTGTTGTATCCTGTAGTTCATGACTGCGTGATCCTGTTGCTGTAGGAGTGATGAGCATGAGAAGGCGTAGCTTCCCTTGGAAAGGTGATTTGATGAGAGCCGAGGAAGGAAACACTTGACTTTTGAAAGATGAAATCCAGCTTATTTTCTCGGCTCAACAGAGTGGAAAGGAGTAAGTCGGTGCAGACCACCCTGGGACCCAGAACCTGATAAGGGCACCCCAGGTTGAAACCTGCCCCCAGTCTATGCACAGCTCCAGGTGTCCTTGGAGCCCTGTCCCTGAAAGGTGAGTGATGTAGCAGGCAGTAGTGCCATTACTGGGAGAGGGGAGGGAAAGGCAAGTAACATCTGTGTCGGTGCCCCCCAATTTCCCCTTCTCCCCTTGGCTCCCCTGGGCCTCAGAGCGTGTGGTGGTGCTGTGCAGCCCTCAGCTGGGAGTGAGCTTCTTCATGGCATGTGGGCAAGGAAGCTGTGCTCTTGGGGTCACTGGCACCCCTTCCAGCCTTGGGATGGGGGACGTTCAACAGATGTTAAGAGGAGTGTGGGGGAGGCAACAGGGGGAAATGCATAGTGCGGCTTTTGTGGCTCTTTCTGCATTAGAGAGCTGTGTGCGGGGAGCTCTGTCTGTGCGTCCTCACAGCTTTTGCACTCCTGTCCCTGCTTGGCGGGCCCTGGATGGCAAGGTGTGGGGTAGCTCTTCTCCCACTTGTCTGAGTAACAGCGAGTTTTGGGCGCTGGCAAACGCTAGGGGTTCCTGAGAAACCAATTTCTCAGCACTGGGTGGGTCTCCAGCCCTGGAATCTCCATGACATCCGCAGAAGACCGAGGACCACAGGCGGACAGTCCCTGAACCAGGAGGCAGGAGGCCGGTGTGCAGCCTGTGCACCACTCACGGGAGCGGCGACCGCTTTCCAGTCCTGGGCGGGCCCTTCTCCCACTGCGCTCCGAGCGCGAGGAACAGGTGGACTGGGTACTGGCAAAACGAGGAAGAACCCAGGCCAGCCAAGGTCGCCCACCGCTCTGGGCCCAGGGGTCCGGAGGGGCCTGCCCGCCGGGACCCGCCCCCGCCGGGCTCCGCCCTCCGGTCGCTGAAGACCAATGGCGCAGAGGCGGAAATGGGGCCGCCAATGAGCGGCGTGAAGGGTCGGGGGCGTGTCCAAAAGGCCCTTCCGCATTGGCGACTGGCTCTGGAGACGGGACGCAGAGGTCAGGGAGCGCGGTCTCCAATCAGCGCGGCCGGCCGGCCTTCCCTGCCGTGGGCGGGGCCGCCGGGCGCGGGGCGGGACCGAGCCGGCCCCCTGCCGTAGACGGCGGGCGGGGGGCGGGGCCGCAGCGAGAAGGCCGGCGCCGGGCGGCGGCCGCAGTTCCCGGCGCGCGCTGGCTCCGGCGCCCGCTCCGCAGCATGGCCGGCCTGGGGCGGCCGGGGCCGGGGCCCCGCGCCGCGCTGCCCGCCTGGAAACGGGAGATCTTGGAGCGTAAGCGGGCCAAGCTGGCTGCCCTAGGCGGGGTCGCGGGACCCGGGGCCGGGGCCGAGGCGGGCGCGGCGGAGCCCTCGGGGCCGGCCGCCGAGCGGCTCGTGCTGGCCGAGAGCCTGGGCCCGCTGTGCGAGAACCCGTTCATGCGGCTCGAATCGGAGCGGCGGCGCGGGGCGCGGCGCGGCGGAGGCTCGGGGCCGGAGGGGGCGCGGCCGGTGCAGCACCTGCTGGAGCTCTACCGCCGCGTGCCGGGCGTGCGCACCATCCGCGCCGACAACATCCTCATCATCGAGTCGGCGCCCGGCTTCCCGCCTGCCGGCCCCGGCCCGGGCCCGAGCCCGGGCCCGAGCCCGAGCCCGAGCCCTGGCCCGGCCGCTCGCATCCGCGCCGCCGAGGTGCTCGTGTACGAGGCGCCGCCGCCATCCGGCCGTGTCAGCCGCCTGCTCCAGAAGTTCGACGCTCCGGCCGCGCCGCCTCGCCGCGGGAGTCCGGAACGCCGCCGTCCCCCGCCGCCGCAGCCACAGCCGGGTCCCGGCCCCGCCGCCCCGCGCGTGGGCGAGCGCGCCACCTGCTTCGAGCCCGAGCGCAGCGCTAAGGGCCCCGGGGCGCGGCGCAGCGACTTCCTGCAGAAGACCGGCAGCAACTCCTTCACCGTCCACCCTCGGGGCCTGGACCACAGCGCTGGCCCCCGTCCGCTCCCCAACGGGCCCGCGGCCCCCGAGTCCCGGACCGGTGCTGCCAACGGCCTCGCGGGCTATGCACCTGGGCCGGGCGAGTGGAAGCCAAAGGTGGAGTCGGGGGAGCCCCCCGTCCACCCGCCCCCCAGCCCCGGGACCCCCAGTGCCACTCCAGCCGCGTCCCTGGCCTCACCCACGCCCAACTCTAACAGTGCCACTCCCAGCCAGCGCCAGTGGGTCTCCGCGGCCACCAGCGCCAATGACTCCTTCGAGATCCGGCCGGCCTCCAAGCCAGACATGGATCAAATCCCAGCTGGGGACCTCCAGGCCCGGGCCCTGGCCAGCCTCCGTGTGAACTCCCGAAACTCCTTCGTGTTCATTCCCAAGCGCAAAGCCTCTGGGGCCCCTCCTCCTGAAGGGAGGCAGGTGGGGGGGCTCCCAGAGGGAGAGGTTGGCTGGGCATCCGACCGCCTTGAGCTCGAAGCCCAGCTGGTGCCTGGAAGGGATAGGGTGCCTGCTGGAGGGAGGAGCCCCTCCGGGGTCGAGGAGTGGGGGTGCCCCAGGCCAGCGACCGCCCTCGTGGACCAGGCTGTTAGGCAGCCGAGGCTGTCCTCACCACCCCTGTGTCCCTTGGCCGCTGCGGAAGCTAAGCCTGCCCAGGGCCTCGGGGTTCCCGGCTTGGCCAAGAATGGCGGGGAGCCCGGGAGACCAGGGTTGCCTGTCACCTTCATTGATGAGGTGGACTCAGAGGATGAGGTCCCCCAACAAGCCAAACTGCCCTGCTCGGGAGCCGGGGGGCCTCCTTGGTATCGCCCGCACCCCACCGGGCCTGGGCACTCATCAGGGCTCCATCACCGAGGTGGCAACACCTTCACCGTGGTGCCCAAGAGGAAGCCAGGGTCCCTGCAGGCCAACGGGGAGCCCGGGCCACAGGAGGCCGAGGAAGAGGAGGCAGGCAGCTTGTCAGAGACCCCTGCTGCCCTGGGGACTGCACTGAAGAAGCGTTATCCCACCGTGCATGAGATTGAGGTGATCGGTGGCTACCTGGCCCTAGAGAAATCCTGTCTCACCAAGGCCGGCTCCTCGAGAAAGAAGGTCAGCAGGGGGCACAGGGGGAGGGGCGCTGGCTGGGAGGAAGAGCGTTGTGGGTATAGCAGGTGCCCACTTCCCAGGACACCTGGCCTGGCTGGGGGACGGATTCTGTGTGGACCAGTGGAGAGCTGGGCTGGGAGGCCATGCAAGCTCCGGGGGGGGTATTGTTGGGTTGGGGGAGACCCCTGGCCTGGGCTCCAGTAGAGCCCCAGTGACCCAGAGGCGACAGCTTGCTTATGGTGTACTTTGTAAGGCTGGTGGGGAGGGTCAGTCCGGCCAGCACCATGTCTGCCTGCTTGTTCTTGCGGCCCATCTGGAATCGGCAGGGCAGGCCTGTCTCACCACGGGTCCAGCTAGAAGCAGCCCCCCTGAGCCTGCTGGTTCCGCTCGGGCCTGGCTTTGAGGGTGTAGCCTGGTGTGGTCTTCTGGAGTCCCAGCCTACGTGGGTCGCGGGTGCCAGGACAGAAGTGGGAAGGGGGCAGGAGGCCTGTGATTTGGGTGTGGTCAGATCCCTACCCCACTGTCAGCCTAGGGGTATGGCACTGGGAGCCATTCAGCGGGAGGCTCTCAGCTCCCCAGAGGGCACACTGGCCTGGAGCTCAGCAGAACCCAGCTTCATGCAAGTGTTTATTGAACTCCTAGTGTGTGTGCCAGGACTGGGGTGTGATGCTGGGAGCAGTGTAGGCTCTCCCTCTCATTGGGGAGGATGGGCCTCAGGCAGAGAGACCCAAGTGCAAGACCAGGAGCCCTGCTGGAGCCTCAGTCCTCAGCTGCCCAATGACCCGGAACGCTCTGGGCGCGCGCGCGCGCGCGCGCACACACACACACACACACACACACACACACACAAATGTTCCTCAGATTCTTCCTGGTCATTCCAGCACCCGTGTCTGACCCTAGGGCAAATTCCAAGGCCAGCCCCACATAACCCCCGTCTGCAGGCATGGGGCAGACGTGTCTTTCCCCTGAAGCGAGATGGGGCTTGGCAGGCTTCTCCGTCAGCCAGTGGTATCTCCAGGCTCGCCTTTGAAGCAGCTTCTGCCACCATCCTCATTTGCCTCGGGGCCGTGGGGGTGGTGATGTGCCTTGTGTCCGTGGACCACCACCACCCCCCACCCCCGCTGTCACTGATGCCTGCCGGCTGTCCAATCACATGAGCCACCTCCTCCTTCTGACATGGGTTGGACTTGGCACTGCCCTTCCTCCATGTATCATGCCCTCCTCCTTGGGCGAGGGCATCGGTGATCCTGCCAGCTCCATCTGCTGAGAGAGGCATCCACACCCAACTCCCCTGGTACTTCCGGTGGGCCCATCTTGTCTGCCTGACCTTGACTCACCCTCTCTTTAGTGCTACAGGCCACAACTCTCCCACCCTCGCTCCTGCCCTTAGACATGGTGGTCAGCCCCACAGCCAGGCTTTAACCCCCCCAAACCCCTTGCTCCTGCCTCCTGACTCTTGACCCTACACTCTAGGAGGCAGTACCTTTCCATTCTGGCCCCAGGAAGTGGAGGTGATAACAGTTCCCCACTTTGTAGTTGGGGAACCTGAGGGTGGCAGGAGGTCATGGAGCTTGTGGGGAAGGAATCAAGTGCTGGTTTCTGCTTCTAGAGCCCTGCTCTTCTGGCCCTCAGCTGGGGAAAGAGCTGTGGGGGTCATGTGTGGTAGGGTTGGGGTGAGAAGGGCGGGAGGAAGCGATGGGAGGAAGCAGGCCCTGGCCCTGTCTCCAACGCCAGCCTGAGGGAGTTGGGGGTCCAGATGGATGATGCCTGGCAAGGCCAAGTGACTTAGCGAGAGCCCTGCCAGAGCAGCATGGCCTATTGGAGGTGGCTCGTGGCTTGTGAGCACTGTCCCACCCCCTGCACCAGCTGCCCTGCCTGGGAAGAGCCAGAGCTCCTGGTGAGTGGGACAGAAGCTTGGGGCTGCCCAGTGCTTCGGAGCAGTCTGCTGGCTTGGTCTGTCCCCTGTGTCTTGTCCGTTCTCTGGTGGTCCTGCGGCCATTGCTCCAGGCCCCGGGCTGCACCCTCACCCTCACCCATACCGCTCCAGCCAGCCTGTGGTTTGGACCACTGTCACGTTTGCCCCCATCCTGACTAAGGCCTTAGTGGGCTGGAGGTTAGCAGGACCTTGGGGCCCAATGGCTGACCGGGGTAGTGGTGGGAGGTGCTGAGGTCTTTCCCAGGGGACAGGTGAGGTATGGCTCTGCAGAGGGACTCTCTGGGTGGTAGGGGTCAGGGCAGCTTGCCCTTGAGTTGGCAAGTGCGTGTAGGGTGTTGTGACCTTGCTGGGCCTTGGAGGGCTATAGCCCTGTCTTGATGGTGGGAGCACCCAGCTGGCCAGTGTGCCGGGGAGGCCTGCCGGTGGGGGGGGGGTCCCCACTTGATTGTCTCTTGGCAGAATTGCTGATGCTCTATCTGTTCCTCTCTTAATGGCCAAGCAGGGGCTGGCTGCTGTGCTGCTCTCACCTCTCACCTCTGCCCCAGCCCCTAGGCTGTGCTGCTGAGTGGGACTGTCCAGCCGCTCTCCACATCTGCCTCCCTCAGGGTTGGTGGGCTGGTGCTGAGGGCCTTTCCCCTTTGTGAGGTGCCACCTGGCCAGGCTCCTGCTTGTCTGGCGGCTCCTTCCCCTCCCCTTTGCCCTCCTCAGCTCTTTACCTGGTGGTTCTCTGCCTAGCCTGAGTGTGTCAGTGTCCCCAGGGCACCTAGGCACTCTGTCCTCACCTGTGGCGTAACTGCACCCCAACACCCCAGTTTTGCTGGCCAGGGCTTGGCCCTCAGCCTCGCTGCAGTCCCCAGACCTGTGGTGCGGCTGCCCCCAGTCACCTGCTTCCCCACCGGCTCTTCCTAGTGACCCCATCTCCCTGCCGGTGTGGAGTGCTGCGCCTGCCACCTCCGAGGTGTCATGGCTGTGTCTCCTCTGCCCTCCTCCCTCCCCCTTCCCGCCCCCCCTCCAGCTCTTCCTGCAGGCGTCCACCCTAAGTGTTCTTCCTACGGCCCGGGTACCGCTGAAGCAGCCTGGGCCCTGCTCCACTCAGCTGCCCCACTGCCAGGGGGTCTGCCCTGGGCTGGGGGCTGCCCTTGATGTGGGGCATCAGGAAGCAGCGTGGGAGCTTTGGTAGAGACTGTGCGGGGTGGTCCCGTTGTCCCCCTGAATGCAGACTGAGTGGGGGGTGGGAGGAGGCAGGTGTGCACCGGGGAGTGAGGGCAGGGCAGGTGCTCCCCCGGCAGGAGGAGCTGAACCTCCTGGCTGAACCCGGCTGCCGGACCAGAGTCCAGGGTGGACGCCCTTCAGTAATCCAAGCTGGGTGTGCGCGGGTAGGGCAGGGTGAGGGGGACAAAGGGCCTGTGAGAGCTGGGAGGTGGGCCAAGCCGGGACCCACCTGCCGACTACACTTGGCACAGAGGGCAAAGTCCCCGAGAGCCAGGTGTGTGCAAGTGCCAGCCCCTGGCCACGCCCGGCCCATCTGCCTGGGATCTGGAGGCTGGCCCCTCCCCAGTAGCATTTGTCACAGGGTGTCTTGTGATTCAGAGACCTGCACCCACGAGGAGGCCTGTGAGCCCCACCAAGCCGTGGAGTGTGGAGACTGAAGGGAGGCGGATGTGACCCAAGCCCTGGGCCCCAGCTGGGCGCAGACAGTGGCCTGTGAGCACCGCCCCACCCCTGCCCGGCCAGGCTGTGCCAGGCTCAGTGCCTGTATGTGCCCAGCCCCCTTGGTCTCCCTGCTAGGAGCCAGTCATGTGGACTAATGAGGGCACGCTAATCCGGCCGGGCCCTGGCAGTCAGCCTTTCCTGTGTCTTCGGTGGTGGGGGATGGGCCTGGAGGGCTCAGGGTCGTTGGGGACAATGCTGTGTACCCAGGGGTGACTGGATGCCCCGGTCACTGTGGGGCCCTGGTGAGGGGGAGGCCCCACAGTGGGTGGGCCCCTGGGTTGGGCCTCTGTCCTGCTAGGCTTGGGGGGGTGGTGGCAGCTGAGGGCTGGGTGGGGCCTGCCGTGGGGACAGGGCAGGTTGAGGAACAGTGCGCCTTCAAGTGACAGGAGCAAGTATTTCTCTCTTGGTTTTGCCTGACTCAGGTGATCTGTGCCTGTGTGCGCATGGCCCTGACCCCTTGTCCATGCAGCTGGCTGGGGCAAAGAGGACCGGGCCTGGGCCTGAGATTCACCCAGCAGATGTCCGTGTGTGAGCCACGCTGCGATGGGGAAGCACGGGAGCTGGGGGTGCCCGTGACCGTGTGGGGCTGTGTGTGCATGTGTGGCTGTGGGGGGGAGGTGCAGAGCACGTGCCCTTGTTTTTGGCCACTCGCTCAGCCTGGCATTGCCCCCTGAGGCCAGTGCCAGGGCCCCCTCTGTTGCCCAGGCTGCAAGTCCAGCTTTCCTGTGAGGCCCCTGCATGTCCTGCTGTCCCTGGGCCCCATGTTCTCTGCCTGGGGGCCCAGCTCCTGCCTCCGGCTCCTTCCAGGGGAGGAGGGGGAACTTGAGCTGCTGGGTCCTGTGCTCAGGAGTTTAATGTTTCGGGCTCCTGCAGGGCCGCTCCCATCTGCTGCCGGCTGGAGCCTCTCGTATTCGTTACCGACCTGCCGGGCCTGGCCGAGCCCTGCCGAGCAGGTCTGGTGGGCCTGTGGCTCTCGTGGGGAGTGGAGTCCTGGGTCCGGGAGCGCGAGGGTCCGTCTGTTTGCACCTGCCCTCGCTTCCTCTCCAAAGCAGCAGCTTGGTCTGTACTCTGAGGCCGTTGGGAGGGAAGAGGATTTGCTCAGGCACAAAATTCTGCAGCCTGCAGAGCGGGCAGGGTGGACAAGGGCTAGATGGGAGGGAAGGGTCACCACAACCCCACTCGGGTGCAGCTTTGGTCTAATTCTGACTCGGTCTGTATAACGGGGTTATGGCATTTGGTGCCGCCCTCCTGGGGCTTGGCATATACCAGCCATCCTGCTTTGTCACCTCATGGGGGCCCCGGGGGCCTGGCTTTGGGTGCGCCCCATCCTGCCCGGCAGCAGTGCACATCTGAGCTGTGCAGGCAGCATCATTCAGGTGCCTAGCAAGCCAGGCTATGAACCCGGTCCTGGAGAGAGACCCCAGCCAACAGCAGACACTGCTGGTGGCTGAGGAGGTAGGGCACCCAAGTATGTGGGCCCCCTGAGTGCCATCTCACCTAGACCCTGCTCCTGCCGTAGAGCCTCTAGTTGGCTGGTGCGCCCCTGCAAAGGCGGCCCTTCAACCCTAGGAGCTGCCATAGAAGTTTCTGGAGACCCTGAGACTTTGGGCCCCTGGTGGTGGCTAAGGTCTGGTCCCTGGGCGGGGCTGGTTACCCGAGGTGATGTGACCCTGGGCTTGGGGTGAGAAGGGGGATGGGTGGGGTCTGGGATGCAGGTGTTTGGACACACTGGCCCTGGGTGGCGTGGGCAGCCAGACCAACCTTCCTGGGGTCCTTGCCTGCAGGGTGCAGGTAAAGGACTTGTCTCCGATGAGGGGCGGCCCCTCCACCTTTCAGTTTCTGAAGGGTCGATGGCATATTCTGGTTCTTGCCTGGGGCTAACAACTTCTGCCGTGCCCTTCGGGGTCAGTCTGGCCCAAGTAACCCTGGCGGCAGCAGGGCCCTGCTGACGTACCTCCTGTCCTTAGATGAAGATCTCCTTCAACGACAAGCGCCTGCAGACCACTTTTGAGTACCCCGCTGAGAGCACCCTGGTACAGGAGGAGGAGGCCGAGGCCCAGGAGAGGGCGGAGGACGAGGAGGACGAGGAGGACGAGGAGGACGAGGAGGACGAGGAGCCCAGCTCAGATGGGGTGGTGGAGAAGCCCTTCTCGCTGTTCCTGCCCCGAGCCACTTTTGTGAACAGCGTGGGGCCCGAGAGCCCTCACTTGCCGGAGGGCAGCTCGGGTGAGTGCCCACGCGTGGGAACGGGCGGGCGGCCCAGCGGGTAGCCTGGGCCACACGTCCACACGTCCACATGTGTGCCTCGGCCCGCAGGCCTGTCCAGCTACACTCCAAAGCACTCCGTGGCCTTCAGCAAATGGCAGGAGCAGACACCGGAGCAGGCTCTGAGTGAGGTGGAGCCCACACCCAAGGAGGTCATGGTGAGCAGGGGTGCGGCTGGGAGGGCCAACACCCAAGGCCCAGGGTGGGGGGTGTCTCTAATGGCCTGAATGAGTCCCATTGGCTCCCTCTCTGTCCCTCTCTCTCAGCTCACCCCTGCCAGTCAGAACGACCTCTCAGACTTCCGAAGTGAGCCAGCCCTCTATTTCTGACCCCGGTCCTGCCAGGATGGCCATGGCTGAGCCCCGGGAGCCGGGCAGTGCCCGGAAGCCCCACCCCTTGCTCTGCACACACCCCTGCCCCTCCCCCCCCGCCCCACCTGCCGCCCTGTTGGGCTGTGCCCCGCCATATCCCACCTTTCCTTCCTGGGGTTGGCCTGAGCCTAGGGCACCGGGGTCTCCTGCTTCCCTTGGGGGTGAGTCTCGCTCTCCAGCCCTGGTGTGGGGGTGCTGCCTGTGGGGGACGCACAGGGTCCTGCTGGACACCATGCCGGCAGGTGTCTGGTGCATGTGCGAAGGGCTAGCCTGGCTGCCTGTCCTCCATGGGACTTCCGGCCCTTCCCAGCCCACACCCCCAAATGCAGACCTCAACCCACCCCCTTTGTGATGAACGGCAAGTTTTTTCTTGCCTCTGATGATGGATTCAATAAATAGCATTGGACAAGGCCGCCTTTGCCTTCCCTGTGTGGTCGTTGGCCTGAGAAGCAGGGAGCAGGGGTGGGGTCTGTGGGGCCCCATTGAGGCCCTGGCAGCGGGGAGGAGGGGACATCCGTGCCTGGGTATAGGGGTGGCCCTGTGTGGCACCCCCACACATTGCCATCTGGTGGTCCAGGCATTCACTCCCATAGTCCCAGGCATACTGCTTCCCCTCCCAGCCACCCCCTAGGCAGGGAGAGGGACCCCCTGTGAGCACTTCTGGTTTCTGGCTGACACAGTGGGGACTGCAGGGGCAGGGGCACTGTGGGCTTGCCCTCTGGGGTCTGGCATTCTGGCTGGACCAGAGCGGTTTTAAAGGCCAAGTGCCTGGGAGGGAGGGGATGAGGAGTAGGCAGCAGCTCAGGGATCTCGCCTCCCGTGGGGCTTGGAAAGCTGCCCGAGCCACAGGAGCCTGCAGCCAGGCTGTAGCAGGCAGACCACTTCCCTGGGGTCAGTGCTAGCGCTGGCAGGAAAACCCAGCAGATCCCGAGGTAACGGGAGACACAGAGCTGCCTGCTCAGCATCGGCCTGGAGCTGGGGAGCTGGGGAGCTGGGGCTGCTTACAACCCAGGCGACGAATGCAAGTACATCGCTCCTGAAGAGTCAAGCCCATGAGAAAGGCTGCTTGGCCAAACTTGGGAAGGAGAAGAGTGTTTTTAGTGTTTTTCTGGGGGGAGCGGGCGCAGGTTTTTCCAGACCCTCTCAGTACATGCTTCCCAAACCTGCCTAGCTGCAGGGACCCCCATAGGAGCTGACTGAACAGAGACAGTCCCAGAGCGGACTTGGGATGGAGGGCTGGGCCCCAGGCAGTGTGGTAGACTGGAAGCAGGTGTGACCAGGGAGTGGGAAATGGTGGGGCTGTGGAGCGGAGCCAAGTTTAGAATCCTGGAGCTGGGGCACAGCCCTGGCTGGAGGGCATGTTCCTGGGCCAACCCTTGTGCTGGGCAATAGGACGTCACGCAGACCAGGACTAACAGGCAGAACACCACCCGAAGCGTAGGCTAAGTGCTGGAGTTGGGCCAGGGGGCCAGCAGCCCTGGTGTGGAGAAAGAGTGGATGCCAAGGTCACAGGAGATGCTCAAGGGTACCCTGGACTCTGTCCCCAAAACCAACAAGGCTTGTCACAGGGAAAGCCACTCCAGGCCCTCCTCTGCCAAGAGGCCACACAGCTGGGCTCACATTGGTTCTGGGGATGTGCGGCAGTCCCACATCGCACACGCACAACACAGGACACGGGCAATAAGGTATCTTTGCAAAGACAATCTTTACTGACGGTCATAGACCACCAGGGCAAGCTCTGAGGGGGCGGGCCCCAGCCCCTCCCCCACTCCCCTGGCCTGGGCACCAAGGTGAGGGGGCTGCGGTGCTGGTGAGACTAGGGAGCAGGGCCTTTCTGGCAGCCCCGAGAGGAACTGACCCAGAGCCTGTCCTCCCCATATCCCGTGAGTACAGAGCCAGGACCCCGACCTGGAGGGCTGCGCCCACGGCTTGTCACCTGGGGCAGGTGGAGCTGGGCAACTGCCTCCTGGGACCCAAGACAGTGAAAGGAGGCAGCTGCGACCAAGGAGAATAAAGACACTTTGAAGACAGGCTTGTTGGGGGCGGGGCCATTGAGGGCCGTGGGGAGGCAGGCCCCTCCCCACCTATGGCCTCATCAGCTCTCCTTGCCTCCACTGCTCTTCTGCTCAGAGGCTGTGGCTTTGGTCAAGTTCCCGGCCTCCCTCTTCAGGACACTAAGCAGAGTCTGCGAGCTCTCCAGGATCTGGAAACGGAGACACAAGATGGTTGTCCCTGTCCCTCCCATCAGAAGGCTCCCACAGTCCAGCTCTGCTCCCACCAAGCCGGTGCCAGGCCTGGGGCAGAAGCAGGGAGAGGAAGCCCCTGCCGGGAAGGTCCGACAGAGTCAGTAGGGCCTTTAGCCCAAAGCCCCCCTCCCTGCGCCCTGGGAAGCCAGACGAGGTCAGCTCTGGCCCTTGTTGCCACTCTCTGCCCCTGGTCTGGGACGAGCCATACACCAACGACGTAAAAAACAGGGCTCGGGGCGCGCCGGGCCGCACGGACAGCCCCACCGTCACTCCACAGTGGTCTTGGCCATGTTGTGGTCCGGCTGCCTCTGCCTGTGGGCGCCCCCAGGCCCCCCTGCAGGCAGGCCCCTGCTGTGCCCCGAGCCCCACCTTGAGGTAGGCCGCCTCTGTCTCGGCGATGGTCCGGTCAAACTCGTTGCGAGACGCAATCTTGCGCGCCAGATTCTCGTTGACTCGGGCCAGTTTCTCTGTCAACTGCCTCACCTCGCTCTGCAGCCGCTGCTTCTCATCCTCCTCCTGCTGGATCTGCCGACACAGCTCCTCTCGCTTCTGACACAGCTCCTCGATGCCTAGGGTGGGCCGAGCGGGGCAGGCGCTGTGGACCCAGGGCAGGAAGGACGGCGGCACCCCTCCCACTCTGGAGCCCACCGCTTTGTAGGAGGGAAGGATGGCGGGGGGCCCGGCCACCTTCCAGCGCCGCCAGGCCAAGCTCCCACCGCCCAGGGGTTCTCGGGGTTGGAGAAAGCTCCGCGCCAGACGACCGCGCGTGGCGCCCGGGCGGCAGTGCGTGCTCCGCCCATTCGTTCCTCGACTCTCTCCACACACACCCAGCGCTCGGCGCGCGCCACTCCGCGCTCGCGCGCCGGGCAGGTCCGAACGGCCACCGGCGCGGTCCGGGCCGAGACACCCACGCACGGACCGTGCGCCCCACTCGGCCGCGCGCCGGCCACCGCCGGGGCCTGCACGCCGGCGAGCCCCGCGCCCTCCCAGCCCGCCCGGCAGACCCCGCCGCGCGGCCGCTCACACTTGACCAGCTCGTTGTTGTAATTCTGCAGCGCCGCGCCCTGCTGGGTCATGGTCGCCGCTGGGGCCGCGACCACTCCAACGGCCGCTGGCGCATCGCCGCTCGCGCCTGCGCGCTGCCCGCCGACAGCGCGCCCTCCGCGACGTCACCGCGGCGCGCCTCGCTTGTGCGTCATCGGTGCGCGCCGCGCGGGGGGGGGCGCGAGGGGCTGGTGGGCGCAGATGGCGGCGGCGGCGGTGCGCGACGGCGCCCCCGGGCCTGCACAGGAGCTGTTGGCGGCCTGGACCACCGTGAGCACCGGGCTGGTGCCGCCGGCCGCGCTGGGACTGGTGAGGCCCCGGAAGAGGGCGGCGGGCCCGCGCGGGGTTCCGGGGACCCTGCGCGCTTTATCAGGACGTCCGCCCTGGGGCTCGTTGGGCTCCCGGGGCGGCCCTTCCCTAGCGTCGGCCGAGCATCCGCGCGTCGCGGACGAGGGGTAGCGGAAATTCCGCAGCTTCCCCTCCGCTCTGTCCCTCCCCCGCTTCTCCCCGCCTGTCAGTGCCCTTCCCACCGCTCCTCGGTGTTCCCCTCTCACGGTTTCCTGCACTCCAGGCGTCCTCCCGGACCAGCGGTGCGGTGCCGCCAAAGGAGGAGGAGCTCCGGGCGGCGGTGGAGGTTTTGAGGGCCCACGGTCTGCATTCGGTCCTGGAGGAGTGGTTTGTAGAGGTGCTGCAGAACGACCTGCAGGCCAACATCTCCCTTGAGTTCTGGAATACCGTCTCCCAGCGTGAGAACTGTGCAGACGAGCCCCAGTGCCTTCTGCTTCTCCTTGATGCTTTTGGCCTGTTGGAGAGCCGCCTGGATCCCTACCTGCACAGCCTGGAGCTGCTGGAGAAATGGACTCGCCTGGGCTTGCTGATGGGCGCGGGCGCTCAGGGGCTGCGGGAAAAAGTCCACACCACCTTGCGGGGCGTCCTGTTCTTTTCCACTCCCAGAACCTTTCAGGAGATGATTCAGCGCCTCTATGGGCGCTTTTTGAGAGTCTACATGCAGAGTAAGCGGAAGGGGGAAGGGGGCACAGACCCGGAGCTAGAGGGGGAACTGGACAGCAGGTACGCGCGTCGCCGGTACTATCGGCTTCTGCAGAGCCCGCTGTGTGCGGGGTGCGGCAGTGACAAGCAGCAGTGCTGGTGCCGCCAGGCCCTGGAGCAGTTTCACCAGCTCAGCCAGGTCCTGTGAGTACTGACGCCTGTGTGGCGACGCCTCTGTTCTTGACTCTTGCTTGCTTTCCTGGGTCCAGCTGGCCTCTTCAGAGAGCTGGTGAGCTGGCTGCGGGGGCGGGGGGCGCGTCTCTGCCCTGACAGCCCTGGGCATGCCAAAGGGAGGGCGCCCAGGGTCCCTGTGCTGTGAATTTATACGTTTTGTCCTGGCCACGGTGCGTCTCTGCCACTCACACTAGCCCTGGGTTTTGCGCTTTGCTTACTCTGAGACCCCCGTGATTGCAAATTTTCTGGGCCATGTAGAATTCTCTGTGCCTTCTCCAGGCTCTCTAGGGAATGGGGTGATGTTCATCCTCCCCTGTAATTGCAAAAGATGGGCTCGCTTTTTTTATTCTTTCCAGTACAAGTTGGGGATTACGCCAACATGCTGGGCAAGCGGATTGCCTTTCCAGCCTTTTGAGGAGGAAAGGATTTTGTTGTCGTTAAAGCCGGGTCTTGATCTGTGGGCCTCTTATCCTTTGTGGTTGCTTATAATGATCTTATCATGTTGCGTGAAGCAGCAGCAGCACAGCTGTTAGGAAGGGGGAGGGTCTTCTAGCGGGACTGAGGGAGGGGTCCCATTGCTGAGGGTCAGGGAGGCCCTGGGTGGCTTCTGCTGGTTCATCCCAGGTGAAAGGTGCACAGAAATGTTCTTTCTCGTTTTCTCTTGAGTTCACTTGCTGTTTCTCGCCAGGGTCTGCATAACTGGTGGTCTCTGTACTCACGGGGTCAGAGCAGTGACATAGCTGTTGCTTCAGAGCCCTGTTTAGGAGATTTGGTTTTATCCTGAGAGCCGCACCCACTCCTCACCTGAGGAGGGTGGGGGTCTCAGCCAAGGCAGAGAGGCCATGTGGGGAATGCAGGGCTCTGTCCTCCCCAGCAGCTTTTTCTTGAAGCCTTTGGTGCGGAGGGCACCGGCTGTGAGGGGAGGAGTGTGCTCCGTGTGCTCCACGAGCAGGGGGGAGGAGTGCACTCTGTGTGCTCCACGAGCAGGGGGAGGAGTGTGCTCCATGAGCAGCGGGGAGGAGTGTGCTCCACGAGCACGGGGGATGAGTGCGCTCTGTGTGCTCCACAAGCAGAGGGGAGGAGTGTGTTCCATGCGCTCCATGAGCAGGGCTGTCCTCCAGACACAGGCTCAGTCTGTTGGAGCGGGTCAGCGCGGAGGCTGTGACTACCACCCTGCACCAGGTGACCAGGGAGAGAATGGAGGACCGCTGTCGGGGCGAGTATGAGCGCTCCTTCCTGCGAGAGTTCCACAAGGTAAGTTCGGCCTCTCGGGCCCTGTTCCCTGGGGGCTGTAGAATAGGTTTCCGGCAAACCCGACACTCTATAGTCTTAGGAGCAGCCAGAGTGTGGGGACTTGGGCGAGCTAAGATTTGGCTGGTGGCTGAAGCTGTGTTGGTACTGGGCGGAAGCCCTTCCTGGCCTGCCCTGGTGACAGCAAGGAAGAGCTTGTGACCTACTCAGCGAGGTCTGTGAAAAATCACTTGGCTGGAGGCAATGCCAAGGTCTGGGGTGTCCCGGTAAGGGGCCTCAGGGCGCCCATGCTGTTGGGGCCTGGTCTGGGGCTCTGCCCTGGACTTCCCAGAGTCATGGAGGTGCTGGGCCCAACCCCAGGGGACTGTCCCACCTGCTACTTCCTACGTGTTTTCCACCGTTTCCCAGTGTCTGCCTCCCAAGGGTGCAGATTAGCTGTGGTGGGGAATCAAAGGAAGTGTCAGACGGCAGCGGTCCAGAGTGGGTGTGAGCCCAGAGCTGGGGCACCTGTGTTGCCCGCAGTGGCAGAGTCTCCAGACGTTCTCACCAGTGGCTGTACAGTGTGCCGGGGACCGTATGCGTCCTAGGGCGCGTGTGGCTGTACTGGCTATAAATGTACGCGTCTGTGCTCAGAAGGGTGCTTACGTTGTCTGCATGGGGTGGGGCTAGTCAGGTACACGGCCCCCCGGGTGTGTCTGTCCACCAGGTCAGGGGTGAGCACTCTCTCCAGGTCCTACACCAGGGCCACTGTCGCCAGAGATAAGTCTGGGCACTGATGCTCATCAGGTTTGGGGGCACACTGATGAGTGGCCTGGGATGTCCACGTTGGACCCATTATCCAGCTGATTTCGGTGTGCTCCTAGCCTCCAGGTGGCCGCAGTGTGGGTGGCTGTGTGATTCCTCCCTCTGCCGCGTGTCAGGCTGGGGCTCATCTCCTCACCTCCCCACACCTGTGCTCTCCCGACAGTGGATCGAGAGGGTGGTCGGCTGGCTTGGCAAGGTATTCCTGCAGGATGGCCCCACCAGGCCCGCATCCCCTGAGGCCGGCAACACACTGCGCCGCTGGCGCTGCCACGTGCAGAGGTTTTTCTACCGCATCTATGCCAGCCTACGCATTGAGGAGCTCTTCAGCATCATCCGAGGTCGGCCCCCTGCCCCCCAGAGTAGCCACCTTCCCTGTACCATTCAGATCTTTCAGGCAGCCAGGGGCACTTAGGAGATCCTGCAGGCAGTCAGGGGCGCTTAGCACAGTGGTGTCTCAAGCGGACCTGGGTCCGCCCGTGTGGCCTGCCCGCAGACGGTGCTTCTGGGCGTCCACCCTCCGCCTCTCGGCCTCATGTTCCTGCTCTGTGCTGGTCCTTGGGCACTGTGGGGGTGGAGGGCACATGATGGCCCAGGGATGGCCTGAAGCACCTAGCGGGTGTTGCTCATTGTTGTTGAATGGAGGCGCGGTCTCTCACCCTTCGGTCCCTGCCTACCTTGTGTCCTTTCTTAAACATACATCACGTGCATGCTTGCACATGTGTGTGCAAGGGCCCACAATCTTCCTGCAGACTTCCCAGACTCCCGGCCAGCCATTGAGGACCTCAAGTACTGCCTGGAGAGGACTGACCAGAGGCAGCAGCTGCTCCTGTCCCTCAAGGCTGCCCTGGAGACGCGGCTCCTCCATCCAGGTGCCCCAGACGCTGCCCAGGAGGCCAGCCTTCCCTGTGTAGGGGCCTGTGTAGGGAGAGGGTCTGTGTAGTCCTCAGGAGGAGCAAGGCGCTCTGCCTCATCTTTCCTTGAAGAGATTCCCTGGAAGTGATGGGTGTAGCCTGGGGCAGACCACCCAGTGAGGGGGTGCTGGGACCTTGGAAAGTCCCAGGGAAAGCACATGAGAGTTGGGGGAGAAGGAAGCAGCATCCCATGGGTCACACTGGTATCCTGGGGAGGAGTGAGGTTACAGTGGTGGCCTAAAGACCCACCTGGCCAGGGTGCTGCTCATGGGACGACCCCTGGGTGCCGCTGTGACTCCCGTCCTCCCTTCTGGCCATAGGGGTCAACACATGTGACATCATCACCCTCTACATATCCGCCATCAAGGCCCTGCGTGTGCTAGACCCTTCCATGGTCATCCTGGAGGTGGCTTGTGAGCCCATTCGCCGCTACCTGCGGTGAGCCCCTGCAGGGAAGCCCCAAGGAGCTGCTGGGACTTGGGGTCTTTGTCTCCTGGCTCCATTTGTGCGGCCAAGTTCCCCATGGGTCCTTGTGGCCCCCAAAACACCATAGACACTGTCCCTCTTGCTGGGCCATGGCCAGGGCTTCTTCCTCTTGTGGGTGCCACCACATCCATGGGCAGACACTGGGGGCCCACCCTGCACCCCTGCTTTCTGTCCCCATCCCCTTTTCCTAGTCCAGAGAGGAGAGGCCTCGACTCAGCTTTGCCTTGCTGACCAGGCCCCAGGCTGAGGCGGAGGAGGGACCCCTGTCCAAGAGCACCAGTGACTCCCGGGCTGTCTGTCAGAGGACGTGTTTGAGCAGGCACTGGGGCACAGCTGTTCGGAGACCCCTTGGGACAGTGGAGGCTCAGGGCTGGGGCTTGGAGGCATCTGGAGGTGCTCTGACTCACATCTGCTGCCTCTTGGTTGTGAAGAGCCTTTCCTTGATCCTATATTATTTTGGTTCTTGGCGTTCCCTGAAAACGGTGGGGATTTATTTTAATTACTATAATTCGTATTACTATTTCCTGAGAGAAAGTTTGATGGACCCATCCTAAGCATGTGGCCAGCAGGCGCTGGCTGCCGGGGTGAGGTGAGGTGGCATGGGCCAGCGGGGCGAACAGGGAGAGGTGCCGTGAAGGCCAGAGGTACTCACATCTGGCAGGACGCGGGAGGACACGGTGCGGCAGATTGTAGCTGGGCTGACAGGGGACTCAGATGGGACAGGGGACTTGGCTGTCGAGCTGTCCAAGACAGACCCGGCGAGCCTGGAGACCGGTCAGGACAGCGAGGATGACTCTGGCGAGCCCGAGGACTGGGTCCCCGACCCTGTGGACGCTGATCCAGGTCAGTGCCCACCAGCCCCACCAGGCTCTGGATTGTGGGTGGTGCTCTGGTAGTGCCCCAAAGCTTGCGGGAGTCAGTTGTCAGTGCCCAACCCAACAGGGTGCTCTGGCTGGCTTGAGTGGGCCCGCAGCGGCCTGTGCACCACCCACCCCGCCCCCAGCCTGGGATCTGGGCCTGGGCCTCACAGGCTGGGCGGGCTAGGCCTTGTGTGGGCACCGACGGCGCTCCCTGGCCCCTGTGAGGTGCCAGTGCCGCCCCTCCCCGTGCCGTGCAGGGAAGTCCAGCTCCAAGCGGCGCTCCTCGGACATCATCAGCCTGCTGGTCAGCATCTATGGCAGCAAGGACCTGTTCATCAACGAGTACCGCTCGCTGCTGGCCGACCGCCTCCTGCACCAGTTCAGCTTTAGTCCTGAGCGGTGAGGCCTGCGAGGCGCCGCTGGGCTGCAGGGGGCGCCGCTGCCTGCTCTCCTGCCGGCAGGTGCACTAGTGCTCAGCTGGCACTTTGGGGAGGCCTAAGGGGGTGGGGGGAGGCCCAGGGGCTCAGGACACCAGATCCCCAGGAACCTCTGGGCCTCTGCTGGGGGGGAGTCCAGGGCCCCCACGGCTGGAGCCGCTCTTCCCACCTCTCCCCACCTCTCCCACTGGGGTGTCCCTGCGCTGGGTGGGGGAGGTCACCCGCTCCACTCCGGGTGCTGCGTGGGGGCGCGCCTCACCCCCTCAGAGATGCGTCCTTCCAGGGAGATCCGCAACGTGGAGCTGCTGAAGCTGCGCTTTGGTGAGGCCCCCATGCACTTCTGCGAGGTCATGCTGAAGGTGGGCACCTGGGGCTCCTGCCCGCCTGGCCCGGCCCTCACCCTGAGCCCAGCCCCGGGGCCTGCGTGAGACCTCTCCCCTCCCCCCAGGACATGGCAGACTCCCGTCGCATCAACGCCAACATCCGTGAGGAGGACGAGAAGCGGCCCGCAGAGGAGCAGCCGCCTTTTGGGGTCTATGCCGTCATCTTGTCTAGCGAGTTCTGGCCCCCCTTCAAGGACGAGAAGCTGGAGGTCCCCGAGGACATCAGGGAGGCCCTAGAGGTCTACTGCAAGAAGTACGAGAAGCTGAAGGTACCGTCCACACCTCCCTGTGGCGGCAGGTTGGGGGTCTGTGGCCTGACCTGGCGACCCTTCCAGAGGGGCCATGCGGCAGGAGCTGGGTGCGACCCGCCTGTGCGGCCCTCCGCTGCCACCTCTCACGCACCTTTGCATCCGGGCAGGAGGGTGCCGCCGTCATTCTGCTGCCCTCGTCCCTGAGGAGCCTCTGCACGTGTGTGCATGTGCGTCCCCCAACACAGCACGGTGGGTGGGGCCGAGCCGCTCGCGCCTCTGCACCTCCGGGCCCCAGCCTCCCAGGCTTCCTTCCTCTCCCACCGTCTGCTCTCTGACATCTCAGGACTGGGGGCTGGGGCGCTGGGCTGGCCCGAGGGAGAGTCCGGCACTGTGTCTGCCCCATGGGTGTCTGCCTCCAAGAAGCCTCCAGATTGTCGTGAGGCATTTGACTTCCATGACCCTGCCCTACCCCTGCCGCTACCCAGTTTGCTTCCCTAGAAGCTGCTTTCCCAGAGCCCAGGGCGCTAGAGGACTGGGACTGTGCCGTCTGCTGCTGGGGCCCTGAGGGCACCGGACTCAGGCAGGAGGACAGAGAGAGGGGAGCTCTGCAGGTTGTGTGGGGTGCTCAGGGGTGGGGCTGAGCCTAGCAGTGCTGGGTTGGGGCTGCAGGGGGCAGGTATGGGCAGGTGGAGATTCGGGTAGGCGAGGATCAGCGGCACGGAGGCCCCTTCCCTACAGGTGATGGCTCAGTGGAGATATGTCTGGAGAGAGGAGGGAGTTAGGGTGTCCTTCCTAGTTTCTGGGGACTGGTGTAGCAGGTTCTGGGGCATTCAGTCCTATAAATGGGTTTCGGGGCCTGGGGGCCCCCAGTACCTAATGAGAGGACGAGCGTGGTAGGTATCCAGGGAGTAAAGCCTGAGCCCTGGGAGCGTCTGGGACACCTCCAGGGACAGGGGCCAGCAGCCAGCGCTTGAGGAGCCTTCCGGACGGAGCTTTAGGAGGGAGACAGCTGGGCTGGGGAGGACTGGGGGGCGCAGAACCGGGTAGGGGGAGGGATGGGGGTTCTCCAGGTTTGCTGTTGTAGACCAAGGAAGCTAGTTGTGGAGGGAGGAGGGCTCCCTTTCAGACTCAGGCAAGGGCAGGGGCAAGGCTAGGGGGTCCTGGAGTGGGGAAGCTGGACAGGGGCCGTGTGCAGGGGCAGCGCTGCCCAAGGCTGCAAGGTCTGTGCAGCTCCTTCCGGGCCATTGGTCCACCCCGCGGTCTCTGCTCCTGACCTTGGTGAGGCGCTCGCTCTGGAGCCTGCCGGCAGTGCACCCCACCTCTCTGGGCCGAGCACATCTGCACGGCTGGCTCTGTGTGCTCGGTGCCCTCTCCCTGCTCCTCTGGCTGCCTTGTTGGCACGTAGCCACTGCCATGAGAGGCCCCACTCCCTTCAGCGGGGTCTTCCCATGGGTCCCGAGGATGGCTCAGCCACGTCTGTCCACTCAGACCCGATGCACCTGACGTGATGGCCACGCTTCAGTGTGTTTTGTCCTAACTCCAGCTGGATACCTGAGTGGCAGGGCAGGCCCCGGGGCCATGCTGGAGGTCAGGCCTGTGGCCACGTGCCTCTGCCTCACGCCATCTGAACTCGTAGCCCGAGGATCATGTTGGGCACATGGGTGGCCACGAAGCCCGCAGGGTATCCTTGCCTGTGCTTTCTGCTGGTGGCCTTGCATCTTCCCTGCTGCGGGCTGGAGTGGTGGCTGTATGGTCATGGCCTTGGAGCCGGAGAGCCCGTCGATGGCTCTCCTGCTTGTGACCTGGGGAAGCTGTGGGTTCTGCTTCCGTTTTTCTCCCTGCAAATTGGGGTTCTCTGTTGCCTCCCCCGTCGGAGCCGAAGGGTTGAGGGGGGTGCTGAAAGACACTTAGCACTTGTCCCCCAGCGCTTGTGTCGGTGTCGTGGGGCTGCTGGGACAAAGTGCCACGATCAGGGCTTACCACAGTGCAGGTGTAATGTCTTATTTGTGGCAGCCAGGGGTCCAGAGTCCAGTCATGGGTCACTCTGTCTGGGGCTGGAGGGAGGGTTCCTCCTGCTGCTTCCAGCTTCTGGTGGCTCCAGGCATCACTTGACCTGTGGCCACATCAGCCCAACTTCCAGCTCTGTTGTCACATGGCATTCTCCCTGTGTCTCTGTGTCCACATTTCGTCTTGCAAGGACACCAATCATATTGGTTTAAGGGCCCACTTGATTCTAGAATGACCTTATTTGAACAAATTGACGTGTGGTAATTTGATTTCCAAATACGGTTACGTTCTGAATTATTAGGGGTTAGGACCTTAACATCTTTCTGAGGGACACACTTCAACTTATAACAGTCCACCCTCTGGCCCCCCAAAATTTGTGTGCTTCCCACATGCAAAACACATTCAGCCAGCATCCCCAGAAGTCTTAAGCCATTCCAGCACCGACTAAGTTTACATCGACCCCACACCTCAAAATTTGGTATCTGAGTAGCAACTGAATCGGGGCAAGAACGAGACCGAGTGCAGCTCATCGAGGGCAGTCCCCCTCCAGCTGTGAGCCTGGGAAAGCAAAGCGCGCGTGTGAAGTGTGGGGCAGACCCCTCCGTCCAAAGAGGACGACTTGTCAAGGAAGGAGGGGGTCACCGGCTCAAAGCAAGTCTGAAAACCAGCAGAGGAACTGCTCTGGTTTCAAGGCTGTCTTCCACCTGTCAGAGTGCTCCCACCCTGCCAGGCCGGGCCCCTGCACTGCGCCTCTGCCCACAGGGCCCTCCGCAGGGGGCCGTCTCTCCCTCTTAGTGCGGGCTGCTGGAAGATTCTCAGGAACCTAGTCTTCCATGCAGCTCCCAGGCATCCAGGCCTTCGGCTGTGGGCCCTCACGCGCACCCTTCCTGGACAGCCTAGTCGCTGTCCTGGCTCTTCTGTGGCCGCCAGTCAGCTCCAGCGTCAGAGCTCAGGTCTCAGGCGCCCTCCCAGCTCTGTCCCTCCTGCAGCCCTGCCGGCTCGCCCTCTCCCGTGCTGCTGTGAGGCCGTCCCTCCCACGCCTGTGGAGTCTCCTCAGCTCAGGGTCTCGGTTCATCTTTCTTGGGTGTGCGTTCTGCCCAGCAGAGCCGTGCTCAGATGGGGCTCTACCACCATGTAGCAGGGCCACACTTTCTCCAGTTTCCCGTGGCCTCTTCCTCCTTTTGACTCCTCTCAAGGGTGCTTCCTGGCCGTGTCCCTGCCAGCAGTCTCTCCGAGGCAGTTCAGGCTTTTACAGGCATGCAGCCCACAGCCAGCCTCTGCCCGTCACCCAGCTCCAAGGATTCACACTTCTGGGAATTGTGCTACAGCAGCACCCCTGCCCGGGACTAAAATGTGTCCCTTTCTCGTGGCTGCCGTAACAAAGTGCCACGATGTGGGTGCTTACGACGACAGAGATCTCTTTCTCTGTTCTGGAGGCTGGAGCAGAGGTCAGGGCGTCAGCAGGGCTGTGCTCCTCCAAAGGCTGCGGGAGAGGGTCCAGCCTCGTCAGCATCAGGGGTTGCCGGCCACCCTCGGTGTTTCTCGGCTGTGGCTGCGTCACTGCTGCCTCTGCCTCTGTCTTCATGCTGTCTTCCCTCTTACAAGCGTACTGACCGGGCTGCATCAGGGCTCACTACTCCCGGTGACCTTGTCTTAGCCAGTCCCATCTGCAACGGCCTTGTCTCCAACCCAGGTCACGTTCTGAGGTCCTAGGGATTAAGATGCTGGACGTCTTTCAGAGACCCCGTTAACTCACCGGCAGCCCTCGCTGTCCACTCCTATTAGATGGCAGTAGTTGAGGGGTGGGAACCGGAGCCCTGTCTTCTGTCCATCCTGCTGCTGATTGCTGGGGGTGGGGGGCAGTCAAGGACCCCTTCCCTCACCTGGTGCCAGGTAGCGGAGCCTCGCCCAGCTGGGCTCAGCCGGGCCCTCGGGCTGCCGGTGCTAACTGCGGCCCTCCCCAGGCCATGCGGACCCTCAGCTGGAAGCACACCCTGGGCCTGGTGACCATGGATGTGGAGCTGGCCGATCGTACCTTGTCTGTGGCGGTGACCCCCGTGCAGGCGGTGGTCTTGCTCTACTTCCAGGACCAAGGTGAGCCCCTCAGCCCCCTGCTGGCCTGCCCCAGTCTTGCCTCCCAGGGGCCAGGTGCCAGGCACGGCTCTGTGTGGCGGGGTGGGGGGGGAGCAGGACTCGGCCTCCTGAGGCCACCTGCGTCCCGCTGCCCCCTGGCATGGTGAGCTGGGCTGTCAGGACCCAGTGCCTAGTGTTCCCGGCCCCTCTGCGCAGCCAGCTGGACCCTGGAGGAGCTGAGCAAGGTGGTGAAGATGCCCGTGGCGCTGCTGCGGCGGCGCATGTCTGTGTGGCTGCAGCAGGGTGTGCTGCGGGAGGAGCCTGCCGGCACCTTCTCTGTGGTGGAGGAGGAGCGGCCCCAGGACCGAGACAGCATGGTGCTCATTGACAGCGATGACGAGAGCGACTCGGGCATGGCCTCCCAGGCCGACCAGAAGGAGGAGGAGCTGCTGGTGCGGTTGGGGGTGGGGGCAGGGGCCTGGCTTAGCCTCTGGGGTGGTGGCCGTGCGTGCGCAGGGGGGCCTGATGGCCGGCCTGCCCTCTGTCCCCGCAGCTTTTCTGGACGTACATCCAGGCCATGCTGACCAACCTGGAGAGCCTGTCGCTGGAGCGCATCTACAGCATGCTGCGCATGTTCGTGGTGACCGGCCCCGCGCTGGCCGAGATCGACCTGCAGGAGCTCCAGGGCTTCCTGCAGAAGAAGGTGAGGGACCAGCAGCTGGTCTACTCGGCCGGCGTCTACCGCCTGCCCAAGAGCTGCAGCTGACGTGCCCCACTGGCCCTTCCGGTAGCACCCCACCTGGAGGATGGGTGTGGGGGCCCCCAGAGTGCAGAGTAAAGCAAATGGTTCTCTATCTGTTCCCTGTCCTGGTGGCTTTGTGGGCCCATCATGGGGGTGTGGTCCAGGTTTGCCCTTCAGACCGGCCTCTCCACTTCCACCTAGCGGGGCCTGGCTCCCTGGGAGCAGGTGCGGGGACACACACGAGTGTCCAGGCCCAGGCCTGCCTGCACCCGTCACTGGGCTCCAAACCCGCAGTCCTGGCACATGGACCATCTGAGCCCGCAGCTCTGGCAGGAGCTCACCGGGGGCCTCCAACTCCCAAGCCTCACTCTGGCCTTTGAAAGGAGCCCTCAGGTCACCCTTCCCCTTTGCGGCCTGAGGGTCCAGGGCTGCTGCTGGAACGTGTAGACGCCCCTGGAATTCGTGAGGTGGGCAGGCAGCTGAGCAGCCCCTGCTGGACCAAGAACCTCCGGCGTCCCCCGAGCCTTGGGACAGCCTTGCCGTCTGGCCCTCACCCTTGCGGCGACGGGCAGGCTGTTCATGGCTCGTGGTGAAGCGGGTTTCTGCGGCATCAGACGCGTGGTCAGGAGCACAGATCAAGGGCCCTGTGAGGCCAGCCATCCCGGTGCAGCAGCCCAGGCCAGCTGTGTCCGGAGCACATGAGGGGTCCTGGCACTGCCCCCAGCCCCTGAGGTCCCGGGAGGCAGGAAGGGCGTTGGCTGCTCCCAGGCGGGAGGTCTTCACGCAGGCGCCATGGCATGCGTGCGGTGCAGGAGGCTCCCGGCCGGCGGGTGGTGCTGGCCTCCCGGGCAACAAGGACCCTTTGGAACAAGCCTCCGTCACCCTGTTCCCGCCCACCCGGGGTGCCTTCTCAGGCCTGGAGCCACGTCTGTCATCCCCAGACACCCTTGGGCAACCTCCCCAGACTCTTCCAGCGCCTACCCCCACCTCTCCATTTTGACCTGTTCCACAGGGGCCCTGGTGTTGGTCCTTGCTGGGACCCCCTCTCACCCTGGAGGGTCTTGTTGGCCGCGGGTTTGGAGGATGAAGTGGTAGGACTAGGCACGTAGCCTTGGCAGGTCCAGGATTCTGACGAGCCAATGTTTGTCTCACTTGGGCTCCACCCCCAAACGAGGCTGCTGTGCTGTGGTCACTAGGGGGCCTTCTTCCTACTTTCCTCAGGGTTCTGGTGGAGGCCCGGAAGGTTCTGACACCCGCCCTTCCCTCCAGGCGGAAGGTCACCTGGCATGGGGCTGAGTTTATTTCCTTCATCCTAACCAGGATGCAAACCGGCCAGGCTGGTCTCACAGGGCAGCCGCGTCAGCTCCTGGGCACGGACTTGGTTTGTTAACGAATGTGCTTTAAAAAAAAAAAAAAAAAAAAAGGCTGTGTCTTGGGTCACAGCATCAGATAACAGGCACAGAGGTATGCCAGAAACTGCTGGCTGGTCCCCAAAGAGGGTCCTCCACTAGGAGGGGACACCTGTGTTAGAGGAGTCAGGGAGGTCCCCAATGACAAGGGGTCAGCCAGGGCCCCTCTGCTCCCTTGCCCCTGGTGCCCTGTGGGGTCATTCATGGAGGGGGACAATTCCCCTGTGGTTTGCTGGCGTAGGTCCTTAGGGGAGGAGGGAGGAGGCCTCCAGATGGAGAGGCCAGGGAGGAAGCTTAGGTTAAGTCCCACGATGCCAGCCTGCACGTCAGTCCCTCAGGCAGGAAGATGTACAAGGAAGAAGCCCTCAGGGGCAGGTCGGGAGCCTCGGATGCAACCTGTAGCCACTTCTCAGCCAGATGCACCTAGTAGCAGCTGTGGCTGCCGGAAGGCCTGTGGGCAGCGTCCCCACCTCTCCTGGGGGATTGGAGAGCCTGGCAGTTCCTCCAGCCTCAGGCATTGCCGAGGGATCCCCCTCGGGGCAGGATCCTCCCCAAGACTGCCAGTGCGAGGGAGGGCAGCGAGCACAGGCCCATGCCTTGACCCTCCTTGGCCCTTGCTCGTGCCAGCCTTGGAAGGGTGGTGGCATCGATCAGCTGGGCCCCAGGCCTCACCTGATCTGTCGCAGTCCCTGAGAAACAGAGGCCCCCTGCCCAGGGTTTCCAGGTCATTGTCTCCACTGTCCCAGGAGCCTAAGGGGGGCCTCCACCCCCTTCCATGTAACGCACCATCCCCTGAGGCCGGATCCAGCAGGGCACTGGGAAGCGGCTCCCAGGCCCCTGTCCACCCTACCTGCCCCACCCTGGGGTTGCCTGCCCAGGGCTCCTCTGCCCCCACACCGAAGTTCAAGTGAAGCCCTGGTTGAAGCCCTGCCCACCCCCCACCCCCGCCCTGCTCCACAGTCCTATTGTGAGGTCATCGCCTTCCGATGGGTTCCATCCAGAGGTGTGTGGTGGGGCTGGGGGCTGGACATGGCCCCCTGTCCCCAGCCTGACTCCTGCCTGGCTGGCGGTCCCCTCGGCCTGATATGTCTGTCCCTTTTGCTCATCCCTGCTGCAGGTACCTCCTCCGGCCCCTGAACCCTGCCCCAGCCAGGGCCCCTCCCGGGGTGAGGGGCGGCCCCGGGGGCCCTCCACTGGTGGGTGACGAGGGCCCCTCGGCCACACGGGCCCTGTCTCTGCAGCTGGGACGTACTGCGAGTGCAGCCTTGGCCTCAGCCGCGAGGCCCTCATTGCCCTGCTCGTGGTGCTGGCGGGCGTTGGCGCCAGCTGCTTCTGCGCCCTCGTCATCGTGGCAATCGGCGCCCTGAGAGTCAAGGGGTGCGTGAGCCCCAGGGCAGGGAGGGTGCGTGAGGACCACGGGGCCTGGTGGGAGAGAGGCCTCTGCTCCAGGCGGGAGGTCAGCAAGAGCTAGGGAACGCCATTTCCCAGGGGGGGCTGTGAGGAGGTGGGGCTCCTGGAGGCCAGCTCCACTGCTCCAGGACTCACGCCTTCCTTTGTCCCCCAGACATGAACATACCTGCCGCAGACACGTGGACAGCAGGTGAGTGACCTCAGGGGAGGTCCCCACGGGCGAGCTGTTCCCCTGCCCCTGCCCCTGGGAGGTGTGGGTCACAGATGCATCAGGAGTACTGACTTGAGAGCCAGGCCTGCCCTAGGGGCGGGGTGGGGGGCAAGGGGAGTCAAGGTCTCGTGCGCCCATGCGGGTGGCTGCCTGCAGCAAGCCTGACCCGGCCCATGTCGTGCAGGATGGCGAGGCACTTCGGGGCCCAGGAAGATCACACGGATCTGCACACAGTGCATATGGAGTCCCACTTCACAGACCCTGACCTGGAGGTCTCCATGATGCCTCCCCTGGAGGATCACGGCCTCATAACCATCCCGATGGACCCGACGGCCCCACCTGTGACTCTAGAGGAGCCGTCCCCTCTCACCCCACCCCCCGACCTGAGTACGGCTGCGGGCAGCCTAGGGGAAGAGAATTAAACACTATTTAGTGCTTCTGCCCTGTCTTCCTGTGGGCTCTTCCTAGAGCCGCTGTGCAGCTGCATCAAGGGGTGGGGAGGGCTGTGTGTGCACCTAGGTCATCTCCTTTATCTTGGATGGTGGGGCGTGCCCAGTGCCTGCACGAGTGCCCACTGTCTGCCCTCCGGGGCAGGAGCCACAGCCCTGGCGTTTCCCTCTCCTCCTTCCATGGCCTCGGTCTAGCTCCTCCCCGCATTTTCCCGTTGCCTCGCCTCCAGAAGTTGGCGCGGCTCCTGGGCCCCTGCCTACCCCACCCCCACCCCGGAAAACCCCAGGACAGGATGTGCAGCTCTGGTGACTCCAGAGGGAGCAGTATTAGACAGAACCTGGGCCGGTGCCTGTGCCCTCCCCACACTGTCTCCTTGAGGTTCTAGGACAGTCCTCAGAGGGCCAGGTGGGGCAGACGTGACCACCTCTCCTGCCTCAGGTGCCGCTCCACCCTGCAGTCTATCCCTCTGGGCTCAGGCTCCCATCATGTGCTCCTGACCCCACCGATCATCCGCTATGGGGATGGGACCATCTCTATACAGGGGGGCCACTGTGTGTGTACTAGGGTCACTTTGCTGGGCAGGAGATAGGCAGGGACGGATGAGCAGTGGGGCCCACTGGGTCCCATTCCACGCGTGGTATCCATGAGTTTGGTGTGTGTGTGTGGCGGGGGGGGGGGTTGTCGTCCAGTGGCTTAGGCCTCAGGGGGTGTAGGGTGGTGGATGCCACAGGGGAGGAGAGGCGGGGCTTCTTGCCACCGCTGCAGCTGGCACAGAGCCAAGAGGAACCCAGCTCTGGGACAGGTGGCTGGCAGTGCGGGGTGCTGGGTATCCACCCAGCCCCCGCCCTGGGCGCGGGACCAGCCGTGGAACTGGAACTGCGGGCACTTGGGCTGGAGAATTAGTATTTGTGCAAGCGCGGCAAGGACGCACTGGCTCCGTGAACGCACGGGCAGCAGGCCTCGAGCGCTGCCCTCATGCAGACCCTCTCCTTTCTCTCGCGGCGGCCGTCGCCGATGTTGCTGCTGCTGCTGTCGCCGTGGTTAGTCTGTGCCCAGTTGTCCGCCGCGGCCGCCACCTCGGGAACCCCAGGCACCCCGGACTGCCCGGAGGCGTGCGCATGCGCGCCGGGCGGCCAGGCCAACTGCTCCAGGCGCGCGCTGCCCGCCGTGCCGGCGGGCCTGAGCCGGCGCGTGCGCGCGCTGCTGCTGGACCATAACCGTGTGCGCGCACTGCCGCCGGGCGCCTTCGTGGGCGCTGGCACGCTGCTGCGCCTGGACCTGCGCGAGAACGGGCTGCGCTGGGTGCACGCGCGGGCCTTCTGGAGCTTGGGCGCGCTGCAGCAGCTCGACCTCAGCGCCAACCAGCTGGAAGCGCTGGCGCCCGGCACCTTCTCGCCCTTGCGCGCGCTGCGTTCCCTCTCGCTGGCAGACAATCGGCTGGCGCGCCTGGAGCCGGCGGCGCTGGGCGCGCTCCCGCTGCTGTACGCGCTCAGCCTGCGGGACAACGAGCTGCCTGCGCTCGCGCCCGGACTGCTGGCTGGCTTGCCCGCCCTCCGCGCACTGCGCCTGCGCGGCAACCCCTGGGTCTGCGGCTGCGCGCTGCGTCCGCTCTGCTCCTGGCTGCGCGGGCACCCGCAGCCGGCGCCAGGTGAGCCCTCCGGGTGAGGGTGGGCGGGCCGGGAGCCGTGGCCACGGTCCCCGTTGCCGCCGCCACCTGAGTCTGCACCTGTGTCCCGCAGAGGCCGAGACGCTGCTCTGCGTGTTGCCAGGGCGACTGACGCTCACACCGTTGACCGCCTTAACGGACGCCGCCTTCAGCCACTGCGCGCAGCCGCTCGCCCCGCGGGACCTAGCCGTGGTCTGCGCGCTCGGGCCCGTCTCCGTTCTCGCCAGCCTGGCCGGCTGCCTGGCGCTGGGCGCCGTGCTCACCGCCTGCCGCACGCGCCGCCGCCGCGCCGCCGCCCTCGGCCCGCTGAGGAGGGCGCTGGACCCTGGCCCTGGGAGCCCCGCGGCCGCCGCTCAGCCCTGAGCGGGCCTTGGCCGTTCTCGAAGCTCCCCCCGTCCCCTGCCCTTCTTCATACTCCCTGCAGGCGTCAACAAGCGACACAGACCGAGAATTCCGTGACATTCCTTTAGACATCACCACTGCACACACCGGGTCAGGGGGCGGTGCGCGCCGGGCCCCGGGGCGGAGGGGGAAGGCACGCGCTCGACACGGGAAGGGCTGGGCCTGTACAGGTTGGCGGGCAGGGCTGAGGGCAGTCCCGGGCGGGCGGCGGGGGGAAGCGTGTGTTGGGCTGCGGGCTGGAGGAGGCAGGAGGCAGTGCGGGAGTGCCAGCGCGCTCCCGGGAGGCAGCTGCCGGCCGAGGGTCAGAGCCTGCCACTGGGGGACGGGCAGGGCCAGCCGGGTGGATGGGGTCAAGCGGAGAAGGGAAAAGGGTCAGAAAAGAGAGGCGGAGCCGAGGCCGCCAGGAGCAGACGCTGGAGGAGGGGGTGACCCAGCCAGTTGGGGCCCCGCGCCCCCTCTGTGGCCCTGGTCGTGGCTGAAGGATGGGGCTTCAGTCTCTGCTCCAAGCCCCTCCGGCCAGGTTAGCCCCTCTCCCCACTGCTTAGAGACCCCAGGGCCCTGCCTCTGCCGGAGTGCCCTGTGGCCCTGCCCAGCCAGCTCAGCTCTGGCCTGTCCTCAGCCGCTCTGGTCCGAGCTTCGGTCCAGCAGGGGCTGCCCGCCAGGCAGCAGGGCGGACAGACAGACGGGAGGCCCAGGGTGGGCAGTCTTGGGCGGGTGGGCTTCCCTCAGGCCTTCCCGAGCAGCAGGACCCATCAGTGTCCTTGGCCGGGCTAACTGGGCAGGTGGGCGCCTCCGGGGGCCTCACACCACGGTGCTGACCGAGGGATCTGAGAGGTTGAGCGTGCCCGTGATATCAGTGGGATGGTACTGCTGCAAAATAGAAATACACAGACAAGGCGGCCCGTTAGCCCCCATGCTCGGGGGCACGCGCAGGGCCGGGACGGGTGGACCGGCCAGCCGGCCGACCGGCGGGCGGGCGGGCGCGGCCTGGGGGAGGCTGGGGGGCGCTCCTCCCCCTGACCCCGTCGTGCTCCGGGACTCTGCGTGGGCCGGGCCGCTGTCCCGTCCATCTGTCTGTCTGTCTGCGGGGGAGGGGGGCAGAGGAGGGCGGGCAGGGCGTCTCAGCTCTCCCTATGACGGGCACACATCTGCAGCTGGCCCTCCTCCCTCTCAATAGCGCGTCGCGGCAGCACTGTGTCTTTTTGGTTTTGCAAAGCGCCGCGTCCACCCCCGGTGCTCTATAAATAAGAACCAACAATCAATACCCGCTGGCCCCGCCGGCCGCCAGGGACCCCAGCCCTAGGCGCCCAGTGCTGCCCTGGCCCGGACCGGCCACAGGACAGGGGCAGAGGATCTTAGCAGCCGGACCGACCCCACCCCTCCCAACAGAGCCCCCCACCCAGGCCTCCCTCCAAGCAGGCGCCCAGCCCGAGACGGGGGAACTGGGCTGTCCTCCCCCACCCAGCCCCTCCAGCTGGCAGTGCCCCCAGTCACCCCTACAGGGCAGAGCCAGCCCCAGATGCCACATGGCGTCAGGGCTGGCCTGGGGGATGGTCCCTGGTGTCCACAGAGGCTCAGGCAGAGTCTGTTGGGAGTGTGTTCCCAGAAAGGCACCTCGAAGGTAGGTCTCTGAGCTGTACCTGCACCAGCTAAGGGCTTGTGTGTTTTCTTTAGGTGAGAGTATTGGGGGGGGGGGGGACTCAAGGCCACTCTCAGAAAGTTACCTGTGTAACTTTTGTGCTCCTCCCTCAAAGTGCTGTCTAGGAGGATACCTTCTCTCCGGGCCCGCCCCACCGCCCCTCCTCTCTGGTCTTGGATTTCTCCTTGAACCCTTGGCGGGGCCCCTGGCTCAAGCTCTACACACTTTTGGGCTCCCAGCTCCCCGACCCTCACTCTCCACCCCCTCCCAGTGCTGAACTCCTGGGAAGCAGAGCAGCCCAGGCCTCATGGGCCTCTCTAGGGGCACCCTCACGGCTTCACCCTGGACTCCAGTTATTCTGCGCCAAGCCCTGTCTGTGTCCTGGAGATGTGCCCGCCTTCCAGTGGATAGTGTGTGTGTGTGTGGGGGGGGTGTAAATCCCATTTCCACCTTGGAGATAAGCTCCTGCAGGATGCAGACCAAACTGGCCCCTGGACTGACTGCAAGGAGGCCAAGGGCAGTACTAACTCTGGGCAGCCCCCTCCCCACCATGGACCGGGGTGCCCCTAGCAAGGCTGGGTCCCTTTTAGGGGCTTTCATTCCAAGTGTGCACATCTGGTGCAGGGACAAGCTGCCCCAGTCAGGAGGCCTCCTGTGACGTAGCCCTGTGGGGAGGGGCTGGAGGGTCAGGAGCTGAGGCGCTGGTCTCCACAGAGGCCTCTCCTTCCTGGGCCTCTGTCTGGGGGCCTCAGTGACCCCGGCTCTGTAGGCCACAGCTGAGCCCAGGGCGGGTTCCACCCCCTCTGGTGCCACCCAGTCCCCGCCTGACAGTCCCCTGTGGCTGGGGGCCTGTTCCAACTCCAGGCCCCAGCCTTCCACCCAGGCGGAGCCAGGCCCGGCCCCCAGCCCCGGCCCACACAGAGACCACATGGAAGGGGTGCAACAGGCATGGCTCTGGTGAGACACGTGAGACAGGTGTCTGCGTGGTGGGGCTGGTGGCCAGACAGACGGGCAGATGGGACATCACAGCCACCCCTCCATGGATGTCGCAAGGGGTGGGAAAGAGGGCAGTGGGCCCCTCTGGGAGACGCTGGAGAAACGGACGTAACAGAGAGGTGGTGTGGCCTCCCGACAGTGAGGAGTCTGGGACAGATTGGCGCCGGACTCCCAGGGGCCCTGGGCACAGCCCCGAGGTAGTGAGGCTGACTGGCTGACCAACGACATGACACAGCTTCAAGATGGCGCATGGCGTCATGGCATGGGGGGCAGACCAACGCAGAGACACATGGGGAAAGAGGGCCCAGTGAGGGCCAGTGGGAGAAAGGACCAAGAAAGGTCTAGAGAGTCGGAGAGTGAAGACCTCATGTGCTGGGCAAATAGAGATGAGGGCAGAAGGGCCACAGCGGTCAGAGGTGGGGGTGGATGGGATGGTGAGGGAGAGGGCACGCCTGATGCACGGGACACAGACACGGGGGCGGGGCGAGATAAGAGTCGGAGACGTGGGACTGGGCGTTCTTCCCCTTACCGTGTCTTTGGAGGACCTACGTCTCTTGAAGCTGGAAGCCAGGGTGGAGGTGATAGCCCTAAATGTGGCTTTCTTTTTAGGGTCGGGCTCTGCTCTACCACTCTTTCTATCCTAAAATGAATATGTATAAGTGATTAGACGGCTAAGGGTGGCGGCCACACCTGCCCTCGCCTGCTCCTCGGGGGCTGCTGCCCAGCCTGGCCGCCGCGCAGGCCCTCGCTCCTGCCTGCCTCCCTGTGCTGGACAGACGCACCAACAGCCGAACGTGTGCAGGCGGCCTCCGCTCCTGCCCGGTCTTGGGCCTGACCTTGCTCCTGCTGGGGCTGGGCTTTGGGGGGAGGGGGGTCCCGTCTGGCTCTCTTCCTGGGAAGTCTGCCTGGCTCCCTGGCTCCTGGGTGGCCCTGGATTACAGGTGTCCCAAGGAGAAGGGTCCCCCAAGCACTGGAGGAGTCGCCCGTCGGGCCCTGCCAGCCGTTCTGTCCCCTGAGGGGGCACGCCAAGATTCAGGAAGGGGCCGAGGGGCCGAAGGCAGGCGGCGAGATGAATTGGAGAGATAGATGGAGGTGGCTCCCAGACCCTGGCCTGGGGTCTGATGGCCAGGATGGCCCTGTGCCAGCCAGTGAGAGCAGTGACTAGGTCCCAAGAGCAAGAGTAGGCAGATGAGAGGTGTGGGGGCTCCAGCAACCCGTCCCCTCCCCGCCCCCGTGGCCCTCCCTCTCTGAACATCAGTCAACTTCATCCCAGGACACAGGCTCTGGGGAGTCACCCAGAGAAAGAGAAGAGATGAAGCAAGCCAGAACTGGACCCTGGGGCGTGAGCCCTCAGGCCTGCACGGGCCCCGCTGCCTGCCCTATTGCGGGTGGGCTGTGGCTGCCCCATGTGCAGCCTGTTTCCTGCTGGCAGCAAGGTCCCACAGACACGGCCTGGGGTGCTAGGCAGGGCCAGCCGGCCCGATTCAGGCTGGAGTTACGGAGCACAGGACACAGCAGGGCAGCAGGGAAGTGGGTCCCCGGAGGGTGCCGAGGAGAGGCATGGGGCGGCGAGGGCAGAATGTCTTGGACTCACGTGCTATACCCAGGTGGGTCCCTGTCTTACCCTGCCTCAGTTTGCCTTCCTATGGAATGGGTGCCGGCGGGCGACTCTGGAGACAGAGGGGCCAGGCGCAGGCTTGGAGCCAGGCTTTGCAGGGGGCAGCCGCCTGCAGGTGGCCCCCCAGCAGCGCTGCCCCTGGCTGTGGCTCCTAGCTCCGGTCCTGCCCACATGGGCTCCCGGGAGCCAGAGCCAGTGCTTCGGCCTGCGGGAATGGAGGAGGGCCGGGGCCAGGCCGGGCCGTGGGCACCAGGCCTCGGAGAGTGGCCTGTCCTACCTGCAGGTTCTTTCTCCACACGTTCACCGCGGCAAAGGCTAGCTGCATCTGCTTCCGGCGAGCATCCTTGTGTCGCTTGTAGGCGATCTCAATGAAGATCAGGAAGATCCCGGCCACAATGCCCCCGGCCACCAGCATGAAGACCCCTGTGGGCCAGGACCCAGGGCCTTAGCTGTTGGCTGGCTGGGCTGCAGGCCCCTTGGAGAACCCCACCAGTGTCCACAGGGGGACGGAGGGCAATGGGGAGACCTACCTGCCATGTTCTCAAAGGTAAGGGTAGCAGGGGCGTTGCTGCGCGAGTCACACTCCTGGTACCGTACCCACGTCTTGTCCAGGTCTTCCATGAAGCCGTTCTCATGGGACCTGGGAGGGGGTGGCCCGGAGTGGGCGGGACGTGTGAGGTTGGGCGGGTGGGGGGGGCGAGGGCTGGCCCGCCGCCGCCGGTGTCTGTGTGCCTTGGTGGTAGGGTCCGGCTCCGGGATGGGCTCGCCTCCGCCTCCGAGGGGAGGCTCTTGGAGAAAGGTGCGGGACGGTGGGCGGCGGGTGAGGCCGACTCACTTGAGGATGGACAGGGAGACGTTCTGCTTCCAGGGGCTGTCCTTGCGCATGCCGATGCCAAAGCCCGAGCGGAAGAACAGCTCGCCAGTGGTGACTAGGTCGCACTTCTGTGAGGCTTCAAACTCCAGCACCGCGGAGTCCCAGATGAAGGCATGAAGCTTGCTGCGGGCAGGAGCGGGGGTCACGGGCGCCCTGCACAACCGGTCTGCCCTCGCCCCTGCTCCTCGTCCGCCTTCGTCCTGCCGGCCCCGAAACCTCACCTCTATCTCCATCCCGTGGTTCCCATCCAGCCTGGACACTCTTCCGGTAGGAGTGGATGCACCTCCCCCGTCCGCCCCCCTCAGTGTCCCGCACGGCCCGGCCCCCCTCACTTGTCCCGCACGGCTTGGATGGCCTCGGCCGCGCTCTCATAGTTGTGCTTCTCCATGTGTCGGTACATGGTGCTCAGCTCCACCTGCCGCCGGAAGTAGATGTCCACCGAGCTCTGCTTCACGGTCGCGTAGATGAACTTGTCAGAGGGATTCCTGAGCTGCGGGGTCAGAGGGCAGGGCTCGCGGCTGCTCCCGGCCCCACCCGAGGCAGAGAGACCCTCTGACCTCACGCTGCCCGCCCTCAGCGGCTAAGCCTCACCCGTGGGTCGTTGATGCCAGTGATGCGCTCCTCGGGCCGGTCCAGCACCAGGAAGGCCGCCAGGTTGGCGGTGTAGGAGGCCACGATGATCATGGCGAAGCCGGCCCACACCATGCCCAGGATGCGCGCTGAGAAGCTTCGGGGGGCGCCTGCGGGCAGAGGAGGCTCAGCTCCCGGCGGGCGGGAAGGGGCGGGGCGGGATGGGGCCGGGGCGTGGCCTCACCTTCCCCGATACCCGAGTTGAGCAGGACACCCCAGGAGAACCACATGGCCGAAGACAGGGTCAGCGCGTCCTCCTCCTCCTCTTCACTGTTCACCTTGAACCGGCCGAAGGGGCTGCGGGGAGCAGAGGGCCGGCGGGAGGGGGCTGGAAGGGCAGCCCTGCCCCGGCCCTCGCCCGGCTCCGCCCGCCCCCGAGGTGGAGGTGTCAGGCCCCCGGGCCGCGCTCACCTGAAGCGGTCCAGCAGGTACAGCATCACCGCCACCACGTGCACCGATAGCCCCACCAGCAGCCACAGCGTGCTCTGGAAGGGCTGCATGAACGAGTCCAGCGTGCTTCGGGGGATCTCCTGCGGGTGCACGGGCTGTCAGCGCCGCCCGAGCTCACCTCGGGCCCCGCGCCAGCCCCGCAGGGCCCTGCCCACCTTCTTGACCAGAATGGTCAGGCCCTGGTACTTGAAGGGCTTGGAGAACTCGATGTACTGGGCGCGCTCATTGTTGATGGTCAGCGGCGCCACGATCATGTCCGCCTGCCCGCTGAGCAGCTCGCCCATCATCCCGTTCCACTCCTTCTTATTGCTGTTGTTCACCTGTGGAGCGACACCCCGGTGGGTGCGCGAACGCCGTCAGCCGCACGCCAGCCGACGGCTGCCGCCCTAGCCCAGCTCTTGGGTCACCGACTCCAGACCCCGCCCCGGTCCGCAGGCCCCGCCCACCCCAGGCCCCGTCCCTAGCAAGACTCAGTCCACCCGGACCCGGCCCTAGAGGCTCCCAGCAATCCATGCGCACCCGCTCTTGAGTGCCGAACTTGCCATCGGCCACCAGGTGCACCTCATAGGTGAAGTTCATGGTCCGCGCCAGCTTGATGAGCAGGTCAATGCAGAAGCCATAGCAGCACTGAGGCACTGTGTGGCGTGCTAGGGAGGTGGACAGGGGCCATAACCACCAAGCTCCTGGCTACTCCGCTCCGGCGCGCCCCATGCCCCAGTCTGGCACTCACGGCTGCCCGGCGACGTGTCATTGGGTCCGGTGCAGATCACCTTCTTCACCGGGTCCCCATTGACTGTGAACTCCTCCTTGCATGTGCCATCGCTCAGTGTGGGCTTGACGTACACGAAAGGCTCCTGGTGGATCGTCACAATCTGGGGGGTGGGGGTGGAGAGAGACCCAGCCTGGACCACCCACCCTCAGCGTCCAGACTCCCCTGGACCCCCTCCAAATCCTTGGTGTCCCCCCACCTCCAGCCACTTCCCTTCTGCTCAGCCTCAGGTGGCCAGTCCACATCTTCCCTGGCCACCATCGACAACATCTGGCCGTTGCCCTCAGGAGGGCCCCCAGACCCCTCAGAGTTCAGAAGACACACGGACTCCTGAAACACCGTGCCCTCCTCTTGGCCACTTGTCTTGGGGATCTTGGCTTACACATCACTCCTTCCATCAGAGGAGCCTGCTGGAATGTCCAGCGTGCCCAGCACCTTCTCGGATCTCTCAGGGATGAGAAACTCCTTCTCCCAGCCCAGAGCATGCACCCTGCCCCCCCCCCACGCACCCACCGTGAGGACGGGGCATGTCTGACATCCACTCTGAGCCTCTCCTGGCCCGCAGCCTCCTCAGCAATGGGTACCTGATCATCTATCTTTCCTGCCTTCCTCTTTCTTCTGCCAATGCTGTCCTCTCTCCCATCGCTTGCCTCTCAGCCCAAGGGGCTACTTGAGGCTTATGCTGGGGTTCTTCTACCTGCCTTTCAGGGGCCCATAGCCTGGGGGGTGAGGAGGACAGATAGAGGGCATGGGGGGCTGAGCCAAATGCAACACACTGACCAGGGGCCCAAGAGGAGGTGACGCTGGGGTCGAGCCTGCAGAGTGAGCAGGGATCAGTTTGAGAGGGCCTCTGCTGGCGCGTGGGGGAGCGTGGGCCTGCAGCGCGGGCTGGCCAGAGCCTCAGCTGTGGGGGCAGCATTTTGACTTTTCCCCTGGGGGATCGGGAGCCCCTGCAGCAGCATTTTAAACTTTCATCACATTTTTCTATTACAGAAGCAATGTACATTTGCGCGTTTAAAAAATCGGTGAGACCAAAAAGAGTAAAAAGCCATCTGCCTCTGGCCGTCTGGATGGGACCATCTGGACCATTTGGCCGGCCGTGCTTTGGCTCTTACTTTCAGACTTTTCAACACAAAGTATCAAACTGCAAGGAGCCGAGTTGGCGTTAGAAGAGCCCACTCTGCCTGTCATGAAGGACGGTGACCGTGGGCAGGTGCTGACACGGGTCTGGGTAAGAGGCCATAGAGGGTGGCCTCACAAAGGAGACCAGGTCAAGAGACATTTGAGGACCTGGGGATACCGGGAGAAAGTTCACTGGGCCCACTGCCCTTAGGAGCTTTGCCCTTGGTGGCCTAAGATCCTGGCCCAGGGCTGCTGTGGTCAGCATCAGGAGGGGCTCTCATGAGAGTGCCCAGGAGGTTAGAGGGACCCAGGGATGAGCCCAAAGCAGCAAGGAAGAGAAGTTGTGAGGAGAAAGGCCAGCCAGGAGGGTCTCCCAGAGGCCCCAGCGGAGGGTCAAGGAGGGAACAGCCTGCCACGGAGAATGCTGTGGGGGCGAGGGGGGAGGGTCGAAAGGATGGTTTGACTCCGTCGTGGCGAGAGGCTGTGAAGACTGGGGGTGGGGTGGCCAGGGTCCTCCAGAGCGGTGATGAGTGCGGAAGCTCGAGTTCACAGAACAACCACCTGTCTGTCCCTCTGCGCCCTAGCACCTCATCCCCAGGAGAGTCCTATCCCGCACGGCTTCCTGGACTGAAGGGCAGTTGGCTCGGGAGCGGCACAGGAGAGAGCCCACGGGACGGGGGCCCAGCAGCTTCCTCTCCTCCCTCCACCCGCCCTGCCCGCTTGCTCTGTGTTGCCCGGTGTGGGCTGCGGCAGCCAGGCGCTGGTCCATTCCCCACTCCCTTCAGTCCCTTGCACTGGCCTCACGGTCCCCTCCTGTGGGCCCGCGGAGCTGGATGGGGTGTCTGGGTGTGGATGCTGGCACAGGTGGTAGGCCCCCACCTTCAGCCTGGTGGACATCTGGTACCCTCGGGGCTTCTCTGTCTCTCCACCTGGCCAGATGATCTTCCTGTCGTTGGGGATAACCTGGGGGTGGGAGTATGAGATGGAGGGTGGCCACGCAGGGGTCTTGGCCCCAGGACCCTAAGGCCCCAGCCCCCACCCCCTCATGACCCCCACCTACGTGGGTGCCGTTGTAGATGCCCACTTGCACCAGCTTGCGGTTCTGCAGGTTCATGATGCTGTAGTTGGCAAACTTCCGGTCCCCGTCTTCATTGAACTCCACTCGGCCTGTCACCCCGTCGGCGTACTTGGAAGACATCAGCACCCTGGGGAGGGCGGTGTGGGCACGCTTACTGGACACGTTCCCTCTCCCCAGCCTTCTGAGCAGCCCTAGCCCCTTCCTCGCCTCAGTCCCAACAAGGAAAGATTAGCGGAAATCGGACCCTCGTGCTGCGAGGCTGATGGCCGGTGCGCCCGCCTGCCGGCACCAGCAGCCGTGGTAGCCCAGCAGCTCCTGAGGCCAGACCCCATTCGAGGGCTTTCTGCGGTTTGGGACACTCGAGCCTCCCAGCAGCTACCCTTGCTTTACAGAGGGGGAGGCACAAGCCCAGGTAGGATGCAGTCGCTCAGCAGCACATGGGGTAGGGTCGAGGTCCCGTCTTGTTGTACGTGCACACATAGTGTGCCCACGAGCAGTGTGTGTGAACACACGTGGTCCTTGTGTGGATGCACCCCTACACATGTGCGTGTGCCACGCACCTCTCCGAGTCTGTGCACATATGCGGCCCAAGTCTGCGTTGTGTGTATATTCCTGTTGTGGGCGCCATAACTGCGGTTCTGCACATGTGACTCACTGTTGGCTACTTAGTGGGGTGGGAGGGGTCTGGTGACAGGTCGAGTGGCATAGTGTCCAGGGTGCTGCGAGTTAACTCCTGCCCCACTATGTCCATCCACTTGGACATCCGGCCAACCCTGGCTGTCTACAGGCTTAGGTTCCACCCTTGGGGGCTCCTTGTCTGATGTTCTGGGTACCTGGAAGCCCCCTGTGCCCATCTGCAACAGGACCCTCCTCCCAAGGGCTGTCAGCTACCCTGGGGAGCTGGGGTGCGTCTCAGGGTTGGAAGCGGTGTTATAAGGTGGGGTCAGGAGCAGTGGAGGCAGCCACGATTCCAGTGACATTTGAGGCACTAATGTCACTGTTGGAAATGGGGCAGATGATTATCACAGTGGAGCAGGAGGTGCTGGTGGAAGAGAGATGGGGGAAGAGGACGCAAGTCAGGGAGGTGCCTGTATGTGTAGGATGTCGCAGCCCGCCGCCCTGGACCACCTGCTGAGGAGCGACTCCTGTCATCTTCTGCGAGGCCTCACCCACCTCCAGAAGCGAGTCCTGCCCACCTCCTGTAGAAGAGAATCCCCTCCTCTAGAAGAGTCCCACCCTCCTCTTTTTTTGTTTTGTTTCCAGCCCTCCTCTTGAACAGACCTCACCCACTTCTAGAAGACAGTCCCACCCACCTCTAGAAGACAGTCTCCCACTTCTAGAAAAGAGTCCCGCCCACCTCTAGAACACCTCTAGAAGACAGTCCCGCCCACTTCTAGAAGAGAATCCCACGCCCACCTCTAGAAGACAGCCCCACCCTCCTCTATGAGACCCCGTCCACCTCTAGAAGAGAATCCCGTGCCCGCCTCGACAAGAAAGTCCCGCCCACTTCTAGATGAGAATCCCACACCCACCTCTTAGAAGATAGTCCTGCCCTCCTCTAGGAGAGAGTCCCGCCCACCTCTAGAAAACAGTCACACCCACCTTTAGAAGAGAGTCCCACCCACTTCTAGAAGAGAGTCCCTCCCACCTCTAGAAGACAGTCCCGCCCCCTCCTCTAGAAAAAAGCCCCCGCCCACCTCTTGAAGAGCGGCCCCGTCTTCCAGATGTTGGTGTTGCCCACGCAGCCCCGCGGTGGGTCGGTGATGTTCTCCTTCTCCAAGAGTTCGTGCACTGCCTGGGCCACCACGCCGACGGCGTCGCTGATGTGGGCTGACTCATTCTTGCCATTGATGAGCTGCAGCCCGATGATGCCTGGGAGGAGTGTGGTGGGCTTAGAGTCCGTGGGGAACCCCTGCCCACCGGGGGACGCGGAGAGGTCCAGCACTCACCGTCCGGGGCGTAGCGCAGGGCGTTCCCCGAGATCTCTCGCTCCCCCACCAGCCACACATACCCGGAGCCCGTCATGTTCAGCATCGCGGCTGCGCGGTACACGGTGGCGGCGTCGTCCTCGCTGTGGGCAGAGGGGGGGTGACGGGGCCAGGCCAGCCCTCCAGCCCTTCCCCACCGGACTGGGTTCGCAGGTCCTCCTCTGGAATGTGGTCCTGGCCCTGCCTCTCCCCCAGCCCCTCCCTCTCCTGGAAAGAGGCCTGGAGACACACTGCAGAGGTGACAGGCCAGGACCTCCCCTACCTCCAGCCCTCCCTGGGTCCAGTGATGCTGCAGAGCTGACAGTCTTCGGTACTCCCCATAGCTGGGCCCACTGACCCTAGACAGGTGACGGGCCCCAGCCTGCATCGCCAGCCCGCACCTGGGCCGGGAGAACCCCCACCCACAGCAGAGGTGACGGATGGAGGGTGGGGATGGGGTGATGGGGCCCAGACCCCCAGATCTTCCCAGGCCTCTGCCTTAGCGAGAAGGGTCAGGGCCCCCCCAGATGACGACAGACCGTTGTCGATTGCTTACTTGCTCACCAGGTACCAGGCACTGCTCTGAGCGCGTTACACAGACTTTCTTACTTAATTCTCACGGTATCCCTACGAGGCGGACATCAGTACTATCCCTGTATCAGGAGGGGAAACCAAGGCACCCAAAGCACACAAGTGATGGCAATCGGCAGACCTGGGTCTGTCTGGACAGTCACCCCAGGGCCCATGGTCCTGTGACCTCCTGGGTAGGCCGTACACACTCTGGTTCTCCATGTCCACACATGCAAGACGAGGGGCTGGGGACTCTCCAGGTTGGTCAGATGCTGGTGGGACCCAGCGCCTGGGAACTGCCCCTAGCGTTGCAGCGAAAGCTGCTGGAGGGGGTGGGCAGCTGCTGCACCTGCTATGCTTTGTGTCCTGCTGCCTAGAGCTGGGCCATCGTGGGGGACGGTGTAGGTGGTCCTGAGCTCTCGGGATGTCCTTATAGGCGAGCCCCTGTGCACCTGATCCCCTAGGGGTCTCCTGGTCAGGACAAGCATCCTGGGCCTGGTGGGGCCATGGGGGCCATGGCGGAGGGACCACCTCCTGCTCCCCCCTTCCATTCTCTGCCAGACTAGACTTGGCCCCACACGGGCCTAGACCATAGCTGGCACTTTGCTTCTCTAACGCATGGGCAGTGGGGCACGGAGAGGCTGGACAGACTGAGCGTTGGGTTATTTTCACAATGGCTGACTCTGGAATCGCAGGTGGCCCTACGCTCCCTAAGGGGTCTGCCCTCAATTTTCTCAAGAATTAGCCAATGAGGAGATGCAGACCTTCAGTGTTTGCCCTATGTGACATGCTACTGTCAGGCGTAAACAACGCGAACAGAGGTACTCCAGGCAGCCCCGTACCCGAGACCAAAGGAGAATATCCAGCCAAGATGGCCTGGCAAAGCCAGCGCTGTGTGTGGAGGGGCACCTGTGCCCCTGTCAGTGGTGCCCACAAAACCCGGCAGAGAAGCCCGTCTGTCTGACACGGTGCGGTCTGTGACATTTGACTTAGTGGAATGAGCACACGCCTGTGCTCGTATCCGTGTAAATCGGGATCACCAGTAAAAAGTTGTACGCAAAATCCTGATCGATCCATCAAATCGGATGGACGTAGCCGGCCCCAGGAAAGACAATCTCCGGAAGATGAGAATGGAAAGTCTGAGAAACGACGTCTCCGCACTCCATAGGAAATTGCTCAGAAACGAAGGCTGCCTTAACGAGGTCTCTGCAAAATGCTCTCAACAGCCCTCATGAAGGAGGAGCCTTCATGTGGCGGGTGGAGCGCCGGGGGCGGGGAGACCTGCGTGTGCCGCTGCCAGGGAGCCGGGCGTGCCGGGTGGTGGCACTCTGGCGTCTCTGCTCCCAGGAGCCCGGTATGTGAGGGGAGGGGTCCCTTCCAGTCTTAACAGTCGGCAGGGGCCGTACGTGAATTCAGGAGGGATGCTGGTGGCTGCGTGGCTCACGAGTGCCGTGCCTTTGTTGGAAGTGTGTGTACCTGTGGGGGGGATGTGCACGCATGTAGTGTGTGGTGTGCATAGGCTGTGTGTACATATGCAGGAACACGTGTGCACTGTGCATGTTGGGGTGGAGTGCATGCACGTGTGGCGTGCACGCACCTGTATATGGGGGTGTGTATGTCTGTATATAAGCATGCTGTGCCTGTGTGTGCACATATAGTGTGTGTCTACACATGTGAATGCTTTGTGTGCGTATAAGGTACATGTGTGCGCGCGTGCGCATTGTGCATGGCATGCACCTGGTGTGTACACATGTATATGGGTGTGTGGGTGCGCGCGTGTATGCATGTGAGTGTGCGTTGGTGTGCATGTGCCTATACAGTATGTGTGCATGTGTGTGTGCATGGTGTGTGTGGTGTGTACACGCTTGGTATGTGTTGTGTATGGTGTGTACATGGTATTTACACATGTGAGAGTGTGAGCATGTGTGTGTATATACGTATGTGTGTGAGTGGTGTGAATATGCTGTGTGTCTACGTGCAGAGGTTTGCTGAGGTGTGCGAATGCGCGTGTGTGTGACGTGTGTGTTCGTGCGGTGTTATACAGTGTGTGCTTGTGTGTATTCGTGCACGTAGTGCACACACAGTTTGTGTGCATGTCTCCCTGTGGGTGTGGTGTGTGTGCAACTGTCTGGTGTGACCGTGTATCCTTCCCTGGGCTCGCCTTTTTGTTGGAGTCACATCTGCCAAACCCGTCCTTGACCTCGGGGGCTGGCGCCACAGGGCAAGCGCCTCCCCGCCCGAGCTCGGGGCGCGGCGGGGGTGGGGGCTTCCGAGTGTGGTGTGGGATGTCGCTGACCAGACGAAAAACAACGGAGAAAGCGCCCACCCCTCTGCCGGGACCTGGGGGGATTCTGTGCATCGGCTTGACCCGTGGCTTCCTGGCCCGCGTCCCGCTGGCCACGCGATTGCAGAGTGTGGGCGGGGCGGGTCTATTCTGACGTGACCTCATCCTTTGTAAAAGTGCCCAACGGCTGAACATCTATGTTTTGGCGTAATGAGTTCCTCGAGCTGCTCTGTCCCGGGTGAAGGGGCTTCTGCTTGCGGGCTGACCATCCGCTTGCCCGCCTGTCCGTCCACTGGTCCATCCCACCACACCCACCGCGTCTGTCTCGAGCCCCATGATGAACGAGGGGGTAGAAACAAATCAGAGGATCTGCTGGGACCTTCCTGGCGGGGCTTGTCCCGGGAGTGACCGTGCAGCCCCCCGACCTCGTCTGGACCTGCCCGCACACCTTTCTCCTCCCCACGTGCCCAGGGTTGGGTGGTTGGCTTGGCAAGTGGCCCATGACTCCGAGCCTGGGTTTGCCACGTAAGACAGGAGGAGCGTGGGATTAGCTCCTTCCTGTCGCAGCCATCTGGCCGTGGTGAGCGAGGGGCTTCCTGCCTTCCAGCCCCAGGGGCCTTGATTGGCCCCCCTCGCTCCTGCACCGGGAGGTGGGGCCCCCGGCTCCGTGTCAGAGGTTTGTTGACTGAATGCACAAGGGACTCCTGCGGTGCGCCTTGCGGGGGGGGGGGTATTGCTTGCTGTCTGTGGTCTGCCGGACAGCAGCATCTGGGGAATGCTCCTCCGGGCGAGGTGACCCCTGCTGCCCCCCTTGCCCCCCTCTGTCGGAGCCCGGCAGTGCTTCTAGGAAAGGGCAGACGGCGGGCTGCGCCCACCCAGGCCCTCCTGGCTGCTCTGTGGAGCGGGGCGCTTCCTTTTCCTGCTCCAGGTGTCCTGCCCTTTCCCTTCCCCGGGGATCGTCGCCGTTTGCAGATAGGGAGAGGTCTCCCGGGGGCTCATTTCCGACTTGAGGTGTGGCTCAGGCCCTGTGTGGCGGCGGCCTGGCGTTCACAGGTCCCTAACTCTGCCTTCTCTGCGCCGCCCACTCCGACTGCTCCAATCTTCCCGTCCTAGGGCTCTGGCTCTCCCTGCTGTGGCCTTCTCACCCGGGTTCACCCGCACACCCACACGTCACTTCCCTGGGCCTTTTCCCTGCGCCCGGTCCCCGGAGTCCTGTGTCACACCTATCGCCTGGGGCCGTGTTTGCCTTCCTAAAGGCCGGGCTTATCCGTCTCGAGCGAGCGGCAGCAGGCGACGGGAAGGAGGCAGGACGGACAGATAGAGGGCGCTGCGTCTGCCAGGGCACCAGCTGTGCACACGGGAGCGGGGGCGGGGGGGGGGAGGGGCGGTCGCCTTGGCAGTGGATTTTGGAAGCCGAGACTCAGCTTCAGCCCCACAGTGCCCGCAGCCCCGGGTGAGGTGGCGGGAGGGGCCCAGCCCAGCCTCACCTGGCGGAGAGGATGATGACCCGGGCCTCCAGCTCCCGTGCCTCCATCAGCAGGGCCGTCACGTTCTTGGTCCCCGGGTCAAACTGCAGCACCTTCTCAGCCTGCGGTGTGAGCAAGAGTGTCAGCGGACGGCTGGGGCCGGGGACACAGCGCCTCAGGGGCGCGAGTCGGGCCGCAGCTGCTAGGAGCCCAGAGGCGGGGTGGCTCGGGCTGCCCCGGCCCGCGCCCGCCACCTGCACTGTGCGCCTGCCTGCCTGGCTCCTGCTGGCCTCGCTCGCTCGCTCGCTCGCTCGCTGTCCTTTCTTCAGCCTGCTCGCTCTCCTGCGCTCGCTCCTTCTCTCTCCTGTCTCACTTTTGCACTGAGCATGCAAGCTGAAGTGGGCCGAGACTCAGAAGGACGCGTGCAGCGGACAGGAAACAGAAAAGAGTTTTGGAATGCAACCGGGAGCGGAGATGGGGCCGACTTTTCCAAAACCACGGGAGAGCCTCTCGGGCTGACCCCGCAGGCCCCCTGCGAGAGCGGCCGGCTGGGCGGCTGGGCTCCCTCCTGGGCTCCACGAGGAAACCCGGGGGGTCCCAGAGATTCGCATGCACTTCCCGGAGAGCAGCTCCTCCTGCGGCCGCGCCTGCTTCTGGGCGCAGGCCGAGGCCCGGGCCGCGGTGGCCGGGCCGCGGACGCTCTCGCGGCCCGCTCCTGCCTCTCCTGCCTGCGGCTGCCTGCCTCACGGGCTCTCTCTCCTCACCGCTCGGGCCTGCGGCGCGGCAGGGCCGGGCCCCCTAGCCGGTGGGCGGCGTGCACGTCCATGCATATATACCTTGGGTCCACGCTTGTTGTCATAGGACAGTTGGTCGAGGTTTTCATAGTTCCTTTTTTTACTCTGATGAATAATGTGCACAGAGAAAATATGCAGACACAGAAGAAGATTATAAACGGTTGAAAATGACGGCGCTAAAGCAATCACACCACCTCCTCGGCACGTCTGCAGACGGGCACGTACCTGGAGCTCGCAAACACCTGGGCCCGAGCAGGGCTGGGGGCCAGGGCAGTGCTGGGGACGAGGGGGCCACGGGGGCCACTGGGGCTCCCGGCCACGGAGCTGTGCTCTTGGACACGGTCACACTTGGGAGAAAGGGAGGCCCTATCTGTGTCCGTACCAAACCTGCCCTCCCGACCCCTGCCATGCACCTGCCGGGTGGCCCCAGCAGTACTCACCCCACCCCAGTTGGTCCTGAATAGGGGCTGAGCACCCCCTCCCTCATGCCCTGTCCCCTCTGTCCCTCCCCTCCTGACATCGTCCCTTCTGTCTCCCTTAGTGGCCCAGGTGCCTGTTCTCACTGACTGGTGTATGCACACCCATCGGCCCACGTGAGCACTGCAGAGCGAGTATGACAGGATTGTGTGTGTGTGTCTGTGTGCGTGTGCGTGTGCGCAGGGGTGGTGTGCACCTGTGGGCATCTGTGTGAAAGTGTTAGTCTATATATGCTCTTTGGTGGGGAAATGAGGGCGAGTGCCATCTGAGCACCGTAGTGTGTGTGCGCACGCAGGCACGTGCATGTATGTATGTGTGCAGCCACATGCACATGTGTGCCCACATGTCTGTCGGTGTGCAACCACGTGCATGCGCGTGCATGTGTGTGCGTGCACGCAGGAATGTGTATGTGTGTGCATGCATGTGCGCAGACATGTGTGTGTTTGTGCACCTGTGTGCAGGCATGCGCACGTGTGTGTGCGGCCACGTGCATATGTGTGCCCGCATGTGTGTCTGTGTGCAGGCACGTGCATGTGTGTGCATGCGCAGGCGTGTGTGTGTGTGCACACGTACAGGCGCATGCGTGTGTGTAAGCCGGTGGGATGAGCGTGCCCGTGGGCTATATGCCCACGTGTGTGCCTAGGTGTGGTCTCGGTGTGTGGTGGGTGATGTGAAGTGTGAGGGGATTGTCTTGGGAATGACAGCATGCCCTTGTGATCAAGGGTGCACATGGTTGGATGTGCAGGGACACGGCTGGTGAGCGTGTGAGTGAGTGTGGGCGGCCACCGGTGGGCACGCCAGATGACCAGCCTGCCAGGTGTTGGGGATGCTGTCTTGGGAGGGGTGTGGCCCACGGCGCTGGTAGTCAGCCCTCCCTCTCAGACTCAGTGTCCCACAGCAGCCCCCCCCCCGCCAGGACCCTCTGAGTCTGCCCTCTGGCTTCGCCCACCGCAGCCGGTGCCCTCTACTCCCTTCAGGGGCCTATGAGGGGCCTGGGGTTGGCGCTAAGTTTGTTGACGCCATCTCTGACTCCACAGGCAGAACGTGCTCCCCGCCACCCCCTTGGTCTGGCCTCCAGAGCCCGCCCCAGCCTAGGCCTCCCTCCCTCTCTGCCCAGCTTGGCCTCCATCCTGACTTAGGGGCCGTGGCACAGGTGTTGAGTACCCAGGGTTCTGCACTGGGTGAAGGCGAGGCCCTGGGCCTCCTCAGGCTGGCAGTG
>CM053568.1:754096-766596 GCA_028646485.1 Cryptoprocta ferox
GGGGGGAGTGGGAGGCCTGAAGAGGGCAGAGCCCAGGCTGAGGGGACGGGGGGGGGGGGGTGGGCGCAGATGTCCTGGTGGATGAGCTTTGGTGAGGACAATGGGCAGCTGAGAGAGGGGAGGTGACTGGGGAGGCGGAAGCCTGCACCGAACCAACGGCAGGGACGGTACCGGGTCCTTGGGGGAGGGGCCTGGCGCCAGGCCGCCGTGACCCTGAGGCCGCTGGGGTTGGGGGGCGGGGTGAGGGGTGGCGAGCCGAGACCTGGCTGCAGGGGGGGGTGCTGCGAGGGTCCGGCGGGGGGGCGGAGGGAGGGTGTTTGCGGAGCTCCAGGTGGTCCTGCCCTCGCCCCGCAGGGACTGACACGAAGGAGATTTCGACCAATGGCAAAGCGAGTGAAATGAGCCGAGAACAGGCCGGGGCGGGCGCTCGCCGGACGCAGTGGTGCTGACCATGCACGATGGAAAGAAAGGGTGTTCACACACGGCCACAGACACAGCGGCAGGCAGCGCGCCGGCTCCTGCTCCCGCTCCTCCGGCGCCTCGGCTCCTGCTGCTCCTCCCGCCCGCCGCCCGGGCCTCACCTTGGACTCGCGCTCCTCCAGCAGCGTCTCCAGGCGCTTCTGGGCGGCCCTGCCCTCGTGGTCGTCGCTGACCAGGAGGATGATGTGGTTCCAGCTGTAGACGCGCATCATCTCGAACCAGACGCTCGACTGGTGGGAGTAGGGCGGCACGGTGCGGAGGAAGCTCAGGTGTATGCTCTGCGGGGACACGGGGCGGGGCTGAGGGCCTCGGGGACAGAGACTGGGCCCGCGGGGGGGGGGGGGGCGCTGGCGGCGCTTCCCCGCGCTTCCTCCTACCCCTGCCCTCGCACCGCACCACCGGGGGACACCTGCCAGACGCGGGGACCCTACTCCCACTGCTGCCTCCCCCCGCCCAGGTCATCTAATCTAAGGAACAGAAGGTCTCCGTGGAATTGTTCCTGAGGCGACCGGCCACCCCCTGCGGACAGCCTGGGCTCAAGAAAGTTCCCACTAGGGGCGCCTGGGTGCCTCAGCCGGTTAAGCGTCCGACTTCTGCTCGGGTCATGATCTCACGGTTCGTGGGTTCGAGTCCCGCATCAGGCTCTGTGCTGACAGCCAGCTCAGAGCCTGGAGCTTGTCTTCGGATTCTGTGTCTCCCTTTCTCTCTGAGCCTCCCCTGCTCACGCTCTCTCTCTCTCGCTCTCTCGCTCTCTCGCTCTCAAAAAGAAATAAAAACATTAAAAACATTAAAAAAAGAAAGTCCCCACTGACTGGCGGCATCTCAAAGATCCCCCTTGGGGAGCTTCCTAATTTGCATAACTGTAGTATTTGTCAGGAAATCTTTATTTGGGGCTAAATATTTCTTCTCTTCAAGTCCAGGGGTTATTGCTTGCTGACCCTGCCTTACTTCCCTGTGTGTGTGTTTTTTGAAGATTTTTTAAGTTTATTTATTTATTTTTGAGAAGGGGGGGCAGAGAGAGATGGAGAGGGAAGATCCCAAGCAGGCTCTGCACCATCAGCGCAGAGCCCGACACGGGGCTCGAACCCACAAACCATGAGATCACGGCCTGAGCTGAAGTCAAAAGTGGGAGGCTCACGGACTGAGCCGCCCAGACGCTGGTCTGCGTGGAAGCATCAGCAACCAGCGAGAGGCGTGGCAGGACAAGCCTGTGCTCCACCTCCGCAGCCCGGTTCTCCGTGTGAGCCTGTCTGGGGTCCCCGCAGACCTGCGCCGACCCTGTGGCCCTCTGAGACGCCCAGATTGGTCTTTCACCTGCTCCCTCTTTGTGGCCTCAGGGGGAGTGTCTCGGAACCTGGCTGCGCGAATGCCGTTTGCCTCCGTCCCTCATCCACTTGGCAACGCGGCTACAGCGGGGTTGTGGTTGGGGTCCTGGGCTGGCTCTGACCCAGGCCTTCCTGTCCAAGTGCTGGGCCCAGACTGGCAGCGGACGGGGATCATGAGTGGGGCCAGGCTGGATTTGCGAGGCTTGGTCGTTAGGTTTGACCTCATACCGGACCAGGGAGCTGGGCCCCGATCTGGGTCCGGGCTGCGGTTCTGCCCTGGGAGAGGGTGCCTCCTCCCCGCCTGTGAGGTCGTCTGCCTGCCGCCTTCCTTCCTTCCACGCGTGAGGGGACTGGCGCCAGAGAGCCAAGGGGGAAAGCGCCCTCCACTTCTCTGCCGCTGAGAGACGTGCATCTGAACGGTTCAGGTGCCTCAGCTGCGTGCCGGGGTCCCCAGAGCCTCGGGACACACCCATCCCTAACCTCCCCAGACACCCCTGGCCCTGGCCGGGACGACCTCATGCCCAGCTTTATCTAGATTGTGGGCTCCCAGCAAGATGAACTTGGAAAGGATGGGGAGACCGGGAAGCCCCCCCACCACACAGCCCCGCCTCTGGCCCCTCCTGATCTGTCTGCAGGTAGGCCCAAGGTCTGAAGGAGGCTGTGGGGCCCTCCCGGCCTCTTCCTGGCTAGTGGCACCCCCAGATGATGAGTCCTCCCGGAATCATGGGCAGACGCTGTGGGAGAGCAGTGTGACCTCGAACGAGTTCCCACCTCTGTGGGAAACCACCCCAGTGACCTCTTGGCTTTTCCAGCTGCTGCTGCAGGACTGGATGGCTCCAGCCAGACCTCCACGCCTGCCCGGGGACCACAAGGGCTCTATACGCTGCTCACAGCCCCAGGCCTGCAGACCCCAGGCCAGCCTCTCCTGCCACTAGCTGTCTCCTCTGTCCCCCTGCGCACATGCGGACATCCTTCTCACTGCCGCCCTGCAGTGAGGGCTTCTCCCGGCCCGCGGGGACCTCTGCTGCTCCCAAGGGTTTGCTATCGGTGTCTGCCACCTACCAGTGGGACACCTGCCAGAGTGAGTGTGGGGGGGGCATGAGTATAAGTGTGTGAGTGTGCCTGTAATCATCTGTGTGTGACGGAGCATGAGTGTGTGTCAGTGTGCGTGTGAGTGTGAATGCAAGTGCGTGTATGATGTGGGTGTGCACGCCAAGGTGCATAATGTGCGCATGTGTGTAAGAGCACACCAGTGTCCGTGTGAATGCGTTTGTGTGTGCACACGGACTTGGTGCATGTGGGCGCGAGCGAGTGTATGGGTTTGTTTGTCCCTGTGACTCCGTGAATCTGAGTCCGTACTGGTGTGCACGTACATGAGTGTGCGTGAGTTTATGTCTCAGGCTGTGTGTACGGGTATGAGTGTGTGGACATGCACGGACGCGTGAGCTCGTATCTCACCCTGCGTCTCCTTGAGCCCAGAGCCCACGGTCCGTGCACGGCTGTGCCCCCGCCCGTCCTGCGCGGCACCTGCCCGGCCTCCTCCCCCTCCCCAGGGCAACCGCCTCCTGCGGCCAATGGGTCTGAACACAGGAACAGAGCCAGCTGGGTCCCCACCGAGTGGTCAGGCTTACCTTGTCTGAGTAGATGGACATACGGGTGGTCAGCCCCAGGACGGGGATGCGGTAGAAGCCGGCTGTGTAGGAGACGGGGGTGGGAGTGAAGTGGTCGTTGGGGGTAGGTGGGTGGCTAACTAGGATGGCGTAGACCTGTGGACACAGGGGACAGGGTCAGCTCACGCCGGGGGTGAGGGTGGGGCGGGCACGGCCCTGGAGCTGGCTGCCCGGGAGCGGCAGAGGCTGAACTCAGCAGGCCGGGGTGGGGATACGCAGGGGCACTGGCTATGAACACATACAGCCCCGGGGGAGCACAGTCCCAGGCAAGGGGACAGGACTCTGTAACCACCCTCAGATAGCAGGGGTGAGCTGGAGGCGGTGCCAGAAAGAACACAGAGGGAGATGACAGACCCCTCCCCACACTCTCCCTGCCAGGGGCCTCCCTTCACCCCCTCACACTGGGGAGGGGGGGCTGTGCTAGGGTGCATAGTGAGGCCCTGACAGGGACGGTGAAGAACTGTTCTTGTGATGTCCCAGCGTGGGCTGGGGAGAGTGGTTGGTCCCGCATCATGATGACAGGCACACCCATGTCACCCATTGTCCCCCCTCCTGGGTTGGAAAGCCAGTTCGGAGACTGGGAGGAGCTCCAGGAAACCTGCCTCTGCTGCTGCAGACTGGGCCTTCCCTGGAGAAGCCAGACAAGGAGCCACTGGAGCCCTGGGTCCTTTGGCCAGTGTCTTCCAGGGGAGCTGGCTGAGCTCAGCTTAGTTTGAACAAGACCCGGTGCTGATTTTGACCACTGACCACGTCCTCAAGGAAGGGAAGGGAGGTGCTGGCGGGGGGCAGCCTAGCCTTCCTGCCCAGACCGAGGCCCTTGTGGGCAGGTCGGAAGCCAGTGGCCCAGCCCTCCAAGGCAGGGAGATGGCGGTGGGGGGAGCAGACGGCTTGGTGATTGCACGCCACCCTCACATTAGGAGGACCTGTGTCTGTCCCAACTCTGCCTTCTACTCTCTGAGCAGCGGCCCCCCCGCCCTTTCCTGCAAATGGGGTGGGGAGCGGCAGGCTCTGGCCCCAACATCCTGTTCAGAGACCTGGCCCCAGGCTCTGGGGAAGACGGCTGCCATGCTAGCACAGCACTGGCCCATGGGTTTCGCTCCATGAGTGGCAGCTGCTGGTGTCAGCTTTGCTCCTGGCACTGGCCGTTCCCTAAGGGAACAGACGGCACAACTCTGAGCTGGAGGAGGGGTCCCCAGAAAGGGCCCTACCTGGACTCTCTACCTCCATTTCTTCATGTCTCTCCCTCATCCCAGATGGGACATGTGACCAAAGCCGCCGGCCACAAAGGCTTCATCCAGTCGGGGCTGGGAGCATGGGGTGGCTTATGGGATGGGGGAGGGCAGGTTTCTGAGCAAAGCTCAGCCCTGGCCTCTCTGCAGTTGGAGCTGTGAGGACTGGTTATCCGTCCCCAGGCCCTCACCGCCCAGTCTGCACCCAGAAGTGCCCAGTCTGTGTCTGAACGGCTTTCTGACCATGCAGGAGTCCACGAGTGTGTGTGGGATGTGCATTTTGTATAAACGCATGGCCCAACATGTCCATATGTATATTGTATATGTATGCACGATTGAGCTTATGTGCGTGAGCACATGTGTTTGCGTGTACACCTGGGTATGCCAGGCAGTGTGTGGCACATGAGTGTGTGTGTCCACGGATGTGCGTGGGGGGGGCCGGTGTGTGTGGGCACATGCAATTGGTTGTGTAACGTTGATGTGCATGAGCGTGTGCTAATGTAAGTCTGTGCATCTCTGTGTGTAAACATGGATGTAAATGCGCGCACGTGTGAGTGTGTCTGTCAGGTGAGCAAGTCCGAGCCTCATCTGGCCCCGTGTCGGTCCTGACTCTTACATAAAGGGCTGCATTGCAGTGATCCCGTGGTTTCATTGGAATTCAGCAGGCAGCACCGCACAGGGGCGGACAGCTCTGACAGGCAAAATCCCCGCGTCCTGTCCTCCCCCGCGGCGCCGGCTGTCAGCGGCTGCCGTGCTGGGCCCTGACACCTCCCACATGCTCAGTCCCCACTCCCACCCTACAGAACACCCTGCTTCAACACCTGGGCCGTTTCCCGTCTCAGGCAAACCCACGGATGGGGGAAGGGGGAGGAGGAAGGGAAGGATGTCTGAAAGCAGAGACAAAGATGGCCCCGGGCCCCATCCTGTTCAGAGACCTGCGCACAGCACGTGCTTGTGACTGGGACTGCATCTCTGCCCATAAGCCCAGAATGCCCACCCCTCACTGACACAGTGAAGAAACAAACCACGAAATGCTTGCCACGTGTCTGCGCACGTTGGCTGGGACCTGCAGCTTTGAAACCCTTGTGGGGACTAACCAGGGTGGCAGGTGACCGGCATAAGGGAGCAAATGGGGAAGTGGCGTTCGGCTGCTAGTGAGACTAGCTGGCTCCAGAATGAGCGCCGCACTTAGGGGTCGTCTCTTAAGAGGGACAGGAAAGGCTAGGATGAAACTGGAACAGTAGGAGGCATGGAGGGTGGAGGAGGAAGGATGGTGGGGAGGCAGTGGGGGGAGGGGCAAGCTCAGCGCAGTGGGAGCCCTGGTGGGGGGTGGTGGGCACCTGGCTGGAGATGAGGTCCTCGCACACCGACAGGGCCATCTGGATGGCGTTGGGCTTGTGGGTGACGGAGGTGGCGTTGAGTTGGATCTTCCAGGAGCCATGCCGCTTATTGGCCTGGTTCACGGCCTCACGGAACATCTGTTCGTGCTTTCGCGTGCTCAGCACAGCTCCGATGTTGACAATCTTGGGGTCGCAGGCGGCACGGGCAAAGGAGCAGGAGAAAAGCAGGGCGAGGGTCAGCAGGCGCATGGTGCTCATGGGCTCCGGGCAGAGCCCTAGCTCTGGGCAGCGCGAATGCGGGGCCCTCGGCGCATCCCCAGCGGGGTGTCCCGGCCGTCCTGCGCGCGCCCGATCGCGAGGGCTGGGGGCGCCCCGTGTCCCCCCGGATCCGTAGTCCCGGGACGTCTGCGGGAGGGAAGAGGGCACCCGAGCGCTGGGCTGGCGGGCGCTGGGGGGGGCACGCGTGGGTCCCACGCTCCGCGAGAGCGGCTGGCGCTGTCCGCGGTGCTGAAGCGCGTCCCGGAGCTGCTCCAGGCGCCCCGCGCCGTGGGGACGCGGCGGCCGCGGCTCCTCTGCGGGCCTCGCGGGCGCTGGTCTCGATGCTGCGGCGACTGCGGCAGCTGCGGAGCCGCGAGTGGGGCCAGCGTCTCCCGCCCCTCCCGCCGCCCCCGCTTCCCAACCCGGAGGGGCGCCTCCCGCGCCAGAGTGTGCGCCTGCGTTGGTGTGAGGATTTATAAGAGCACGCGAGCGAGGGAGCCTGTGCGCGAGTATGCGTGTGTGCGCGGGTGTGTTTGCAGGGGTCGCTGGGACAGGGACCTGGACTGTCTCAGACCTACAGCGAGAAGAGTTTGGGGAGGTTAGAGGGGTTCGTGTCGCTGCGTGCAGCCTTGCGAGTCTTTTAACACAACCGAATGTGTCTGGCCAATGGGGGCGGGGGACCGTGCGCGCGCGCGCGCGCGCGCGCGCCAAGTCCTCACCCTTAGTCAAGGATATTTCGGCCCCGACTCTGCTGGCTGGAGACCTAGGGGTGCGGAGAGGCCCTAACCCATGTCTCTGGGGGAGAGTCAAAAATGGGGGAGAGACTCCATCTGCCTGGCCATGTGACTTGGATTCCCCCCACAGGGTTGAGAAGAATAGGAGGGGTGATGGTGGCTGCCCCCATGTTGAGCTGGATCTTCCAGGAGATTCTGGGGATCTGGACCCAAATCAGCTATGGAGAAGCCAAGGCCAGAGAGAGTTGCATTTATAGCAGATGGGACTAAGGTTAGACATCAGAAAGCACTTGCTCTGGTGAGGCGTGTACCAAGATAGACATCCCGTATCTCCTGCTTCCTCTCTTCCCCAGCCCCTCTCCTAATTCACTCCCAGCCCCCACTCCTCCTCCCCTTTCCAGAGCCTCCCTGGTCCCTGTCGCCTTCATGATCTTAATTCTTTGTCCCCATACCCTCGGAGAGTGCTTCACTTCCCTAAAGCAAAGGATGGCTCAAACTCCACCCCCTGCCAGTGACATCACTGTTTCCAATAGCAACTGAGGATTCTGCAAACCCAACTGCAAAAGCCCCCAGTAGGGATAATGTAAGGGCGGTCCCGCACCTAAGTGCTGTTCTGAGCAGCAGGCAGGGGAGAAGCCATGCTCTTCCCTCAGGGTCTCACTCCCGGTCCCCTGCAGTCCTCGGCACTAGGCTGACCCTGCCCCCCCCCCCGCCCCCCAGAGGCAAACACGGACACCGAAGGACATCTCTGGCTCTGAGAGGCAGGGGCTCGGCTCTTGGCATGCTCCCTTTCTCCACCCCTTTCTCTTTCAATGCCAGGGAATCCTTGCTCAGGGGGCAGCTAACCTCCCACAGCCTGCAGCAGGCCCACTCTGTTCTGGGACTGAGGTCCACAGTGGGTTCACAGAGAGATATACTGAGGACGCTTGGGGGCCCAGAGCCAACCCCACCTCCACAGGGTCTGTGGCAGGTCTCCAAACTTCTGTGGCATGTGGCCTGTGGCAAGTCAGAGCTTGGAGGCTGTGTGGTTGCGTGGGGGCTGGCAGCCAGCAGGGCAGTCAGCTCTGGTGTGGCCCAGACAGCTCCAGGACACTTCGGGGAGGAAAGGATTCGTCAGAGGGCTGCAGCCAGAAAGCCCGGCCCCTCCCATCTAACCCCATCTGCGTCGGGGGCTGGCAGCCCTGGAAGGGCAGTTTCTTCTAAACATGCAGAAACCTGTGAGCTCGTTTCCACACAGCTGGGAGCTTCAAGTTGGCTATGGTGGAAGCAGGGAAATTGTCAACCCCTGCAAATCGGTGCTGATTTTTTCCCTTTAAGAGGGTGAGTTTCCTGGCAGATCACCACCTCCCCTGGGCTGCCAATGCTGAAGCTTTTGTCTCAGGCCTCTTGCACAGATTCCAAACGTCGAGGGATGGGGTGGAGGCTGTGCATGCCCACCATGGGAGCCCCTCCCATGAGTGAGTCCCTCCATTTTTCATTGTGGGCTTTTCCCGCCAAGGGGGTGGGTGGTGCAGCCATAGAAGGCCTGGGCCTTGCATTGTCCCCGCTATGACGGAAGAACCCGCCTGGAGTCGGGCAACTCAGAATCCTCTTCATCAAAGTCTGCAGGGAGGACCGAGGGGCCTGGGTGTTGCCACTGGCCTGCATGGAGTGGGAGGTCTGGGCCAGGCCTCACCCCGGGGAGATGCTTGAGCCACAGCCGGTCCTGTGGAGGGAGTTGCTCCCCCCACTCTCCCCACTCCAGGCACCTCCCCTCGAGCAGCTGTCAGTCACCGTGCAGCCCTCCTAGTGGATTGGCTGAGCGGTTGGCACAAGACCCAAGCAGACCACTCAGGGTTCTTCCCTAGGATTTTGGCCAGACCAGAAACTGGCACGAGAATCCTTCTCTACATTCTCCCTGGAGGTGAATCCCTGAGCATTGGGGCCCAAGAGCCACTTGTGGTCACGTTCTGCCGGGAGGAAAGCGGTTTGAAAGGAGGAAGCTGACAGGTAGGGAGGAGTGTGCAGAAGCTAGGCAGATACCTTGCCCATGGCCAGCCCAGAGGGCAGAGGATGGGCTTTCGTCTGATGTCCACCTGCTGTGAGGGCCTGCCTCCAAACTGGGACTGAGGAAAAGGGGCTGGCTGTCAGCCGGCCTGGCCAGTTGAAGACACGGACTGGAGTTGGGCTTTCTGTCCCCTGACCTGGGGAAGCCCCAGGACTCCCACAGAGAATAGCCGCAGACACCGGTGATGCCATCTGGCTTGCTCTCACGCTGATTTCCACTCACACACTTTATCCACATGGCTCTGCTACCTGCCTCCACCACATGCTCCCATCCCTGTTCCCACACTCTGGTTTCTGCTAATACCTGATAGAGATTGCACTGAATTTATAGATCAATTTGTGGAAGACTGCTGGCTTGCCAGGACTGAGGCTCTTGGTCCATTTATTTAGACCATTTCTACTTTTGGCAATGCTTCATAGATTTTAATCTAAACAGGTGTTGCTGTTATTTTGTTAAACTTATTCCTAAGTACTTTATTCTCTCTGGTGTAATTACGAATGGAATTGTTTCTTAATTTTCTTTTTGGTCTATTCATTGCTAATATGTAGAAATAAAACTGACTTTTGAGTATGGGTCTTTCCAAACTCATTCATTCTAGTAGGTTTTTTGCAGGGCTTGTCCCACGAACCGTGAGATCATGACGTGGGCCAAAATCAAGAGTTGGATACTTAACTGACTGAGCCACCCAAGTGCCCCATTTCCCCCAGCTTCTTAAGGTAGACACATGGGTTTTAAATTTTGAGATCTTTCATCTTCTCTAATATAAACATTTATAGTTAAATATTTCCGTATAAGCTCTGCTTTAGCTGCATCCTATACATGTTGACATTTTTGTTGTTTTCATTCAGTTGGAAGTATTTTCTGATCTCTCTGTGATTTCTTTGTTGAACCCTGGTTCACCTAAAAATGTGGTTTTAATTTCCCAAATATTTACGGATTCCCCAAATCTTTCTTTTTATTTCTAGTTTCATTCCATTGTGATTAAAATATGTTGCATGACTTCAGACATTTAATTTAAAATTTTTTTTTAAAACTTATATACTTTTGAGAGAGAGAGAGCGACTGAGCAGGGGAGGGGCAGAGAGAGAGGAGGAGAGAGAATCCCAAGCAGGCTCCGCACTGTGAGTGCAGAGCCCGATGTTGGGCTCAAACTCACGAACCGTGAGATCATGACCTGGGCTGAAATCAAGAGCCCATAGCTTAACCGATTGAGCCACCCAGGTGCCTCAGCTTCAGACATTTTAAATTTACATAGATTTGTTTCATGGACTAGCACATGTTCTGTGCTGCAGAATGTTCCATATACACTTGAAAGGAACACATAACCTGCTGTTGTTGGGTAGAGTGTTGTATAGATGCCAGTTAGGTCAAAGTGGTTGCCGGCATTGTTCAAGTCTTCCTAACCCTTACTGGTATTATGACATCTGCAATATCAGATGTCAGCCCTTGTTGGTGTTCTGCTGATACATTGTTCTGTTCATTATTGAGAGTGGAATATTAAATACTATTTTTGAATTGTTTATTTCTCTCTTCATTTCTGTAAGTTTTTGCCTCATGTAGTTTTAGGGCTCTGTTATTAGGTGCATACATGTTTTAATTGTTATATTGAAAAATGATATACCATGAAAACAACAATGATAAGTGAACTAGAGTGTTTACACTCATATCAGATGAAACTGACTTTAAGACAAAACATTGTTACTAGAAACAAAAAGTTCCATCATCCCACCTCGGAATTTTGAAGGTGTGGCTTTGCTCTCTGGTATCAGAGTAATGATGGCTATGGCTGACCTGCTTTTCCTCTTCAAATCATTCTGAGACCTTCACTGATCCTTGGAAGTCTGAAATGTCACAAGGGTGTGTCTAGCACTGGGTTTTGTTAATCTATCCTGCCTGGCTTGGGACTGGAACATTTTCAGGTACGAAATTTCTTCTGTTAGGCTTTGACAATTTTCTCCATTCGATTTCCCTCTTGTTCTTGCCTGATTAACCCCCAGGGATTCTAAGTATAGCCTGTTGGACCGGCCTAGCAGCAGCATCCCCTGGGAAGACGTAGGAAATCCAGAATCTCAGGCTTTACCCCAGAACCTCAGAGGCACAATATGCATTTTAAGACCTGCAGGGGGCGCCTGGGTGGCTTAGTTGGTTATGGGCTCCGTGCTGAGCCTGAAGCCTACTTAAAAAAAAAAAAAAAATCTGCAGGTGGTTTGTCTGCACAAAAAGATCTGAGAAGCACTGGGATCTGATTCTAATCTTTTCTTTCATGGTATCTTTTTGCCACCACCACCCCCCTTTTTGTTTTTTGCTCCATATCCTAGCAGATTTCCACTCTGTTGTCTTCCAGATTAGTTACAGATGACTTTTTTCAGCAACAATATTTTTGATTTCTGAGAGCTTCTCGTTCGTTTTCTTTTGTAGCAATCTATTCTTATTTTAATAAATGCAATACCTGCTTGGATCTCTCAGGATGTCTTAATCCCATTGATCCTGGATTCTGTTTTCAGGGGCCCTGCTCTCCTTCCTAATGTGGATCTCTCTCTTCCAGCTGCTGGTTTCCTTCAGCCCTGAATCAGCCTTGGTTGAATCTGGTTCCGAAAAGGCGGGCCAGCCTTCTCTAGACGGCTGCTGTGCCCACCAGTCCCTCCCCCAACTCTAAAGGCTGTGGGAGGCCTCGGGCAGCAGGTGGGATCTGCCTTAGGCTGGGCAGTCCCTAAACATAGGGTGAAGGGGTATGGTGGACATGAAGATCCGCTGCCAGGAAAGGCTTGCTGCCCAGCTGCGGGGAGTGTGGTCAGCAGGCAGCCTCAGCCACCAGCCCCTTCGGGGTCACCCTGCAGAGTCACGTCACACCCAGCCATGCCCTCCTGGGTGCCCAGTGATGATCCGAGTGAAGGCACAAAAGGTTGACTGAGGCCTGGCAGGTTGCCACTGCCTGCTGACTGCCCCTCCCCTGCCCTACCCAGTGTTGAACCCCAATAGCTGTGCTGTTCCCCAAACGCCACCTCAGCATCTGCTTCCCAGAACCCCAGCTGGCACAGGACGGGTCTGAGGAAGTGGGCAGGAAGACGGGCCTGGGGGTCTGAGTCAGGCCCACCCTGCTGGCAGCAACTCCTGCACTGATGGGTGGTGGAGCGACAGCTCCTGCCCTGAGGCGTCTGTCTAGCCATCAACGATTGCACAGGGACCGATCAGCCGGACGGCTGATGCTAAGCCCACTCATCTTTGACAGAAGACCATGACCACCAGGGGGCCAGGTGGGGCCTCTGGTCACTTGTAGGGAAGTTCTCATCCCCTGCAAGGGTGCTGGGAAGGGCCCAAGCCTTCACACTCAGGACAGCTGGATCTCAAGGACTGTTAGCCGGCAGCCAAGGCAGGCCTGCCGAGCCAGGGTCAGAGGCCCAGCTGTCAAGCCTGGGA
>CM053568.1:768213-814398 GCA_028646485.1 Cryptoprocta ferox
TGCTGCCCTCCCTGAGGACGCCGCACCTCTGCCTCCTGCCCCAGACCCCACAGCCAGGCGCACAGCGTCAGAGTCCTGTTTGGTCACTTGTGTCCCCGGGAACGATGATGGGAGCGGCACCACCCCTTGGACTCCGGGGTTTACAGGCCGGAGAGCAAGTCAGGGCTGCAGAGCCCTGGCCCGGTTCTCGTCCAGGATGAGTGGGGACTGAACCTCCCGGCCTTGCAGATACACTTCCAGACCCTGGAAACAAGGATACCATTATCGCCCCATTTTCACCCGTGTCCCTAGGTGGGGTCTACTTTCTGCCTTGAGCCAGTGTAGAGCAGGGCCAGACACCCTTCCAGCACCAAGAGCTGGATGCCTGTTGCAGACCCAGGCCCGCCAGAGCCCGGATCTTCTCAAAGGGTAGAAGCCAGCATTTCTTCCTTGCAAGCCTCCCACAACGTCCGGTGGAACGCTAGACTCTGCCCTCACCTGACATCCTCCTAGTCCTTCCCGGGCCTTGAGAGCCTCCTGTTGCCTCCCCCACCCTACGTCCCTCTTTTCTTAAGAGCTTTTTTCTCATCGGTAATGTGAGGCAGAGCTATGGCTTTCCTCCCCAGCACCCACCACTCCCCACCCCTCTCCCGATCACGCAGCCCTACCCCCGGAAAAGCCCTGAATGAGCCGGTCAACTCTCACCTCTCCAGAGTATGACACCAGGGGCGAGATCTCACAGATGGCGGGGGGCTCTCCAGTGCTGGGCAAGCTGTGGGAGCCTGTGTGTCAGCACCTCCTGCACGCTGTGTGCCCGGGGCTGGCCGTGCCTGGCCCAGCTCCCAAAGATCTTTCCTCAGCACCCCCACCCCCCTGCGACCCCAGAGCCCTCAGTAAACTGCCCCTGTCTGAGCGATCCTCTGATCTGGGCTGGAAGACACCCCCTCCGCCCTGCAGGCATCCCACACAGAGCCTGGGCAGCGAGATTTAGGGGCCGTGTCCTTTCCTTTTCCAGTCCTGAAAAGTGACTTGCATCGCTGTTTTCCAAATAGCACGCCTAGGTCTTGGTTTCAAAGCTTACAAGGCCATCAGCAGACCTCGAGGCGTTAGGCTCAAAGCTGCAGGCAGTCACTCTGGCTGGGCGGGGCGTGTGGCCACCCACTCCCCCGTGGTGCTGACATCACAGACAGCAGCGGAGCCGGCAAGGCCCTGGGGCGGGGAGCCGGACCCGGGCACCCTTGTCCTCTGGGGAGCATGCTGTGGTGCACACTCACCTGGGCGGCTCAGGGAGCCGGGCCCCACATGCATCCAGGAAGTGGGCCCCTGCCTGCAGGGCCCAGCGGTAATGCTGCAGGAGCAGGGCGCGCCGGGTCGTGACGGGGTTGTCGCTGGCGGCCGAGGCAGCATTTTTCAGAGGAGAGAACTCCTCCTCCCGAAACACTTCAAAGGCCACAAAGTTCCTGTGTGGACAACAGCTAGTGACCGGATGTCCTGGCCCAGAGGACCTGGTCCTGGCAGGCAAAGGCTGCACCAGGGGTTACAATGACCAAGTGGTGGTCTGCTCCACGCAGGAGGCCCCCCAGGCACTGCGTGTGTCTTTGTTCCCTGAGATCCCTGGGGCTGCCTGAGGCCCCTCCATTCCCACCAGCCAAACCCACAGACCCCGGGATCTCAGAGTGAGGCTGGAGTCCCCCAGCCACCAGCCTGGAAACAGCCTCCTAACCCCTGGCTAGGAGCAGATGGAGGGCTCAGGAGTGGGGGGGAGGGGGCAAAGTGCACAGCCCCAAAGACTCGGCCTCCCCGATGTTGCCATGCTCACACTGCAGGGGCTGCTTCTCCCCCCTTCTCCCTGAGCCTGCCTACAGTCCCCAGCCCCCCACTGCAAGGGTGCACTCCCACTGTCCCCCGAAAGCCTCCACTTCCCAGCCCAGCTGGCTCTCAGAACCCACCACCAAAACAAGGGGAGGGGAGAAAGAAAAAATAAATGACTTCTGCCACTAACTTAGCGAACTGGAACACATCAAACACAAACTTCTCCATCTTTATCCCGTTTGGTTTTAGCGGCTTTACCAGATTTCCCTCCTCATCCACGTACGGGACCTTCTTCACAGCCACATGTGGCTTCAGCAAGGGCTCAAACTCACTGGGGGGGACAAGAGAACAACAGAACGAAAGACACAGTTCAGATAGGACACCGCCAGGAGCCCCATCCCCACCTCTCTGCACACCTGGCCAGGCAGGACGGGTGACAGATGGACACCGCAGGGCACTGAGCCCTGTCTCAGGAAGGGCATAGGCACCCTCCTGCACTCCTCAGCCCGAGAGAGAGACCGGCGCCATCGGCCACGTCCCTGCTCAGGTGAAGCGGCAGCTGGCAAGCCTCGGGGCAGAGGTGGTGCCTGAGGGCACCAGCCACCGTACGGGAGGAAGAGCAGGCCAACGGGGCCCTGGAGCCTTCCACCAGCTTCGAGAGCTCGGGTGCCGCTGGCTGGTTTAAATGCACCCCACCCCACAGGCTGGCCCCTGACGGCAGCCCCGCTTGGCTCAGGTCAGCCTCCAGTGGCCAGCGCCCTTGGCCACGTGCTGAGCACACCTGACGACCGTCTGGAGGAAGCCTCGGGTGAAGAAGTGGTTGCAGATGTTGCCCAGGCGGTAGAGCAGGCGCCCGTCGGGCCCGCGAAGCTGTGCGCTCTCGGGGCTGATCTCGCTGTACTCCACCACCTGCGGGACTCCGTCCACCTGGCACACCACCCCCACCGGCTCCTCAGGGGACGCCTTTTCCACCACCTGTGGCCAAGGCAGAGGCTGGAAAGGCTGGCTGGGGCGGGGCCGGGGGCAGCCGGGCAATGGGGAGGCGGGCGCGGGGGGCTCGGCTCGCTGCTCACCTTGGCCCCACAGTCCGCCCCGCGCAGCACACAAAAGCCGATGAAGACCGGGTCAGCCAGCCGCACGAGGATGTTGTCCACGCAGTACACGTGCACAAACTCCACGCCCCGACGCTCCATGTCCTCTAGAATCTGGTGGTCTGCCAGCGCACAGTACAGTCCTCCGTTGCCATCTGCCAAGGGAGAAAAGGACCAGTCCTGGGGGCGCTTCTGCCATCTAGTCCAGAGCCTGCTGGAGGCAGGAGAGGCCCCTGGGGCTGGACCTTGGACCTGAGGCAGCTCTGTGTCACTATCCAAGTAGCCCTGTGGTTGTGTCATGTGACATATGGGAATCAAGGCCCAGAAAGGGGAGGCCACTCACCCAGGACCACACAGTCTTCTAGCATAACATTCTGTTCTCCTCCCCAGTCCTCCTGACCTCTCATTAGCTCCTTGTTCTAGACCGGACAGCACTTCCCTGGCTCAGGGGTGGGGCGTACCTGGGGCCATGGCGACCTTGTCTTTCTGCTCCAGGATGGCCCTGCCATCGAAGGTCACAGCAGGCAGCATGCGCTGCTCAAACATGATCACGTTGTTGGGGTCCAGGTGGAAGAAGTCATGCTCCTTGAAGAACTTGGCGGTGGGCTCCAGCGTGAACTCACTCGTCATGATGTACCTGCACGGAGGACAGCAAGGCTGAGCGGCCCCTCCCAAGGGCCCGGCCCCTCCGGGACACGGGGCTCTGACAGGGGCCGGCCTTGGAGTCCAGGCTGCGGCTGGGGTCAGGCCTCAGTCTGGTAGGGGCTGGGGTTGGGGCTCAAGTCTTGGTGTGGGGCAGGGCTGATGCCACGTGGGTAGGGGGAGCGTCCCGGGGACAAGGTAATGCAGGAAAGGCCCACCAGGGTATGGTGCACTGGGTCCCGCAGCGCTCGCCGGCCAGGTGCTCCACCCGCTGAATCCGTTCTGCCTGCAGCTGATACAGGGTCTTCTGGCTGGGCAGCCCCACCTGATACATGCCTTTGGGGTAGGTCACGCCCAGGCGAGTGCCCTGCCCACCGGCCAGCAGCAGCACCGCCACCTTGTTCAGGGCGATCTGGTGGAAACCTGGGGGCAGAGGGTGCCATGAGGGGACATCCCTTCCCGTTAGAGCAAGGGGGACGTGTGCCTAGGACTCTACGACTTCTGAGAGCCACAGAACAGAGATTTCCAAATGGCATTCCGATGTCGTGTGGGCCAGGGCCCCGTCCACCTCCGACATTGTCCAGACCCACCCGAGTCCCCGAGGACGCGCTCCAGGGCTTATTCCCGGGCTGGGTCCTTCAGAGAGAACACCAGGTCAGGCTGGTCAGAGCAGTTTGGTGGGGGCCCTGGGCAGGCTTCCCTGCTGGAGCACCTGCCTCACCTGTAAGGCCAGGAGTGCACCTGGGGCCAGCACGGTTGTGACACGGAGCGTGTGCAAATGTGCAAGGGGTTTCCCGCTGTCAGCACGCCTGTGGCCTGGGCAGCGGGCCATCCAGGTGTGCGCGCCTGCACAAAACAATCGCTCGAGGGGAAGCCGCTTGGGGGCGGCTGCCACCTTCGCAGCATTTGGAGCCCCACACCTGAGTCGCGAGCGGGTGTGTGAAAGGAGACTGCACAAAGGAACGAGGCACGCCAAACTCCCCAAGTACCACCTCTCCCGCCACCCCACCTTGGGCAAGGCCCCCTGCGCCGCCCAGACCCGGCCCGCCCGGGCCCCCCGCCCCGCCTACCTTCCTCCTCCCAGAGCCGCCGCGTCTCCGCGTCGCCCCGGCTCGCGCTGCCCACGCGCTCCGGGGGCAGGGGCTGCAGGCGCGCGGCCAGGCCGGGCTCCGGGCCCGGGGGGCGCGCGCAGGCCGCAGCGGCGCGCTGGCAGTGCTCGCGCAGCGCCTCGGGCTCCAGCGCCTCCAGCTCGGCCAGGAGCGCGGCGCGCGGCCCCGGCGCCAGCTCCGCGCAGAAGCGCAGCAGGTGTTCCTGGCCCGCGCGCTGCAGCCGGGCGCGCACGTCCCGCTCCGAAGCCATGTCGCCGCTGTCGGCCGCGTCGGCACTCGTGACTCGCGCGCTCCTACCGGCGTCACGGGACCCGGCGGGCGGAGGCGACCCCCGGGGGGGGCGGGGCCCGGGCGCTCCTCCTCGACCCCGCCTCCGAGTGCCCGGCCCCGCCCCCGGCCCCGCCCCTTCCCCGGGGGCCCCCTTCCCTCTCCCGCCCTGACTCCGCCCCTGTCCGCTGGGCGCCGGAAGCTGACCGGCCGAGTCCGAGCGCTGGGGACGCCCGAGACGTGGGGGCCCGGGGCGCCCCCCGTCGGGAAGCCCCGATCCTCCTGGCCGGGGCGCTTGAGGGCTGACTTCAGTTCTAGTGTACCCCCCTCTGCACCCCACAGCCCTGAGGGTCAGGGCACCCGGCGCGGAGGCTCTGTTTGCCTTGACCAAGACTCCTGGCGGCTGGGCTGGGGAGGGTAGAGCCGGATCGGCAGTAGGGCCAGCTGTCTGGACGCCGCCACGGCCTCCCAAGAGGGCCACCCTGTGTCCTCGGGGCTCCCTCCTCACACCCTTCGTCCTTCGCATCGCCACGGAACCAGAAGCGCTCAGGAGCAGGCCTTCGCCCTGCCGCGTTTTTCTAACTATGACTTAGAAATGTTTTCCTATTTATAAAAATATAGATAGATCTTGCTGTCTGTAAACTCCCTTGTGAAAAATAAGGAGACTAGCTTGAGCCATTTTGGGACACAGCTTTAAAAATAATTTTTTAAATTATTATCATTATTTTTAATGTTTATTTACTTTTGAGAGAGAGAGAGAGAGAGAGACAGAGTGAGAGTGGAGGAGGGGCAGAGAGAAGGAGATGCAGAATCTGAAGTGGGCTCCAGGCTCTGAGCTGTCAGCACAGAGCCCCACTCGGGGCTCGAACCCACAGACCATGAGATCATGACTTGAGCTGAAGCTGGACACTGAACCGACTGAGCCACCCAGACGTCCCTTAAAAAAAGTTTTATTAAATCTAAAAGTAAAACAAATTCAAAATGGCATTTTGGGACCCGAAATGAGAAGTGACCTCTCCCCCAGGCCTGCCCCAGCTAACCCCTGTTAAGGCAATCGTGCCTTACATGATTCTGTACATAGAAATCCCCACATGCTCCCTCCCTGGGTTAGGAAGTAGAGCTTCACAGCACCCTGGGGGAGCACTCTAAGTTCTGGTGGACCTTCCAAGGATGGCCTTAGGCCTGCCTCAGGACCTTTGCACTTGCTGTTCCTCCTACCTGGACTTCTCTTTCCCAGAGACTTCCTGCCACACTCTGCCAGGTCCCTGCTCCTTTGTCACCTCCTTGGGGAGACCCTCCCAGATCATGTTGGCTCAGAGAGTACCCTCCACCCATCCATCTCTGTTCCTTCCTGCCCTTCTGCATTCTGCTGCCTGACTCCCCCAAGAAAGGAAACTCCACAACAGCTGGATGTAGTTTGGTTCGCTGCTCTGCCCCATCACTCTAGATGAATGCCCAGCACACAGTAGGAGCTCAGGAAATGTTGGTTGGATGAATGAGTGTTGCATCCCACACCTAGCACAGTGACTGGGCCACAGCAAGTGTTCGGGGAGTGCTTGCTGAAAGAATGAGTGAATGAATGAATGAATGAGTGAATGGTCTGCTCCAATAGTTTGTGGCAGTTGATGGGCAGTTTTGGGCAGATGTTGGAGGTGTGCATGGAACACAGTAGGCCCCACACCTCAGGCCAGAGTCCATGGGAACCCTTACCCCCTGCACATGTGCCCTTGAAGACAGGTGTCACGTGAACTCAGGGCCCATGTCAGAGTGACCCCCAAATCTCGCTTCAAGGTGGGGGTGGGGCTGATATCAAGAGGGTTTGGACAGTTGAGGCTGTGTAGCCAGAGGCACCTAAAGGGCCAGAAGAAGGAGAGCTGACCCACCTGGGCAGACAGGTGGGAGTGCCAGCGAGGCAGGGGTGAGTAACAGCCTCTTGGACCACCTGCCAAAGGCAGGCTTTTGGCCAAGGAAACACCTTCCTTCTGTCCCAGAGCTTCATCCCCAGAGGCCAGCATGGGTCCCTGGTTGTTATTGCAGGAGCAGAGACCAGAGAATCGCTGGGACTGGGCGGTTTCCTGTCCTTCACTCCATGCTGTGTCAGGCAGGGGACAGAGGGGCCCGGTCCCCCTGTCCACCTACAAGGAGCTCCAGGCTGGCGCAGTGGGAACATGATCACAATGGGGATGGGCACCTCAAAAACTACAGGGCCACAGGGGACCCCCCTGGCTTGGGGCTCAGGGAAGCCCTCTGGGGGTGATAGCAACACTGAAGGGAAAGTGTTGCTAGGAAAGTGTTGGGCTGGGCTAGAGAGGAGGAAGTGGTCAGAATTGAGGACAGGAAGTACACGGGGGCCACACCTTAGTCCCACACCCAGAGCTGGGACTGACTCCAGTTTTTTCTGTATCTTCCTCCAGTGCCTAGCCAGGGAAGCCCACCAGGAGGCTGGCAGGCCAAGGGCCAGTGGGGACTTCGTCGTCCCTGGCTCCCGACACTCTGAGCAGACCTTGTTTTCTCTGCATGGCGGGCTCAGGCTCACCGTGGCCCTGGCATGGGTGCTGCTGGGCACGCTGTCCTGCTGACCTGAGCTTTAGCAGCATCGCTTGCTGCCGCTGGCCTCCACATCTACACAACCCACACCCCCAAGCTGTCCCCAGGCCTCCTCATCCCACCCCAGGCTGGCATTTCCACTGTGACCTCCAGAATGAGGCTTCCCATGTGCTGGCCGCCCACTAAGGCTCCACTGTGGGCCAGGCTAAAGCCAGGCCTTGGGGTGGGCCTGTCCTGCTTCCAGAAAGCCCAGGGAGGGACCCATGGGGACAGAGGCACAAGAGCTAGGAGAAAGCAGCTTCGTGCTTTGAAGGTCAGGACATCTAACGAGACTTCCAAGGGTGGGTGAGGGACCTGAGTGGGGTTTCAAAGGATGCACAGTGATCGGCCAGGAGCAGACAGCGCAACATGTTCCTGGTGGGACAGCTACCATGTGCAAGGGCCCAGAGGTGAGAGGATGCTGGGTACCCTAAGGATCGGGGACGGGGCAGGATGTGGAAGGAGAGGAGGAGGGAGAGGCGAACTGCAGGAAAAGCGGCCTGAATGCTGCTCTGGGGCTCTGGCTAGTCCTGTCCCTGAAGGGGAAGCCCAGGATGAACCAGGCTCCGTGGGGAAACTCCAGGCTCCCAGCTTTCTAGGTCCTTCCAAAACTCCTTACCATAAAAGAGCCTCAACTCTGAAGACCGGGAAAGGTAATAAAGGAATGCCTCATTTAGAATGGAGTCAGGAAGCCCTGACAGCGGAGCTCTCAATGGACAGGGCACCTGTCCCAGCTGACCTCATAGTCCTGGGCAGGAAGAAAGTCATCTTACTGCCCTAGCAAGAGGGAGGAGGTTCTCTTCTGGATGAGACCCCAGGCTAAGCCCCAGCCCCCTCGCAGACTGACCAGATAGAATGACTGGATGCTGGCTGGAAATGAAGCAGGGCCGTTGGGGACACGGGGCTGCCTGGCAGTGAGCACCAGGAGAGCGGCTGGAGGAAGGTCCAGCCAGGGGAAGAGGCTGGAACAGAGGAGAGCTGGTCACCAGATGGGGATCTGGGGACACAGGAAAAAGTGGCTTTGTCCTGCGGTAGGCAGGAAAGGCCAGGCTATCCCCAGGGACAAGGGGAGGAGCCAGCAGCAGTGTGGACAGACAGGCCTCTGTGAGGGGAAGCGCCCAGCTGGCTGGAGCCCAGTCCTCTTGGGACTCTCCTGGCAAGTGGGCCCCAGAGTCGAGGTGCCTGGGTCCGGAGACCCTCAGCGAAGCGTCCCCAGGGGAGCCGGACGGGGAAGGTGAATCCCTAGAGGAGGTGTGCTCCCCATCCCTTACCCCACGAGGCCACCTGGGGACAGGTTTTCGTAGGACGCCGGGCCCCGCCCCTCCGAGAGGGCTGAGCCTCCGCCAGAGAGCTGGAGAGGGCGGGGACGAGGGGGAGCGGAAAGGGGGTCCGCTCGGAGCTCCGCCCGCCACCCGCGAGGCCCGAGGGAGGCCGAGTCGGGACCCCGCCCCCCGGCCAGTACCCGCGCCTCCGCGCATCCCCGGCCGCTCCCCGCACGGCGGCGGGAGCGCGCGGGGCGGGGCCCTCGGCGGAAAAATCAAACCGGGCTGGCGGCCTCTCAGCCAATCCAGGAGCAGACGGGCCGGCTTCGGCCAATGGCTGCCACGAATGCTAATGAGCGCTGACGCCACGAGGAGGGTCCATTCAAAAAGTCGCAGCTATTGTCGCGCCGGGTTGCGCGTACCGGCCGGGCCCCGCCGTCGGGCCGCGGGGGAACCGAGCCCGGGACGGAGCCCGGCGGTGGCCGCCCATGGCCGGAGCCGCGATGGCCGAGCCGGGCCGCGGGCCGCCCGCCGCGCCCGCGCCCGGCACTGAGGGGCTGCCGCGCGCCTTCCTGCAGAGCCTGCGCACCCTGTTCGACATCCTGGACGACCGGCGGCGCGGCTGCGTGCACCTGCGCGAGATCGAGTCCCGCTGGCAGGGCGCCGACGCGCGCGAGCTGCCCCGCGGCGTGCTCGAGGGCCTGCGCCAGGTGGCCCCGGCCAGCGGCTACCTGACCTTCGAGCGCTTCGTGGCCGGCCTGCGCACCTCGCTGCTGAGCGCCGACGGCGGCCCGCAGGGCCAGGCGCGCGCCCCGGCCCGGGGAGGCTGCCCGATGCGCCCTGGAGGTCAGCCGCCGCCGCCGCCGCGCCTGCTGTTCGCGCCGGCTGACGAGCCGCGGACGGTCCTGGAGAGGAAGCCCCTGCCCCTGGGCTCGCGGCCCCCGCCGGCCGTCCCCGGCGGCGCGGCCCGGACCCTAGAGAAGCTGGGCGGACCCGCGGAGGCAGCGCCCGGTCCCGCGGAGCCCGAGCGGCCCCAGGGCGCGGCGCTGGAGCGGAGCCCGAGCGCGGACGCTGGTGAGTGCGGGGCGGCCTCCAGCCCCGCCTCGTAGCTGCCCCCTGCCGAGCCCCGAGACCCGCGCCTCAGGCCAGAGCCAGAGAGGGGCTGCGGATGCTTCCCCTACCGTGGGGGGCTGGGGGCGGGGGCGAGCAGCTCTTCCGGGGCCCGGGAGCCGGTAAGCGCCTAGAGGGAAAGAGGCGTCCTGGTTTCCCGGTGTGCTCAAGGGCCAGGAGGCGGGCCAGCCCCTCCCCCGCCACAGCGGGAGGCTACCGGGGCCCGGGGGCTGGTGGGTGACTCCGAAAACTCCACCAGGAAGCCACTGCCCAGGCCTGAGCTGAGCACTGAGGGCCCCTGCCCCGCACCTGGGGACGCAGGCTCCCAGTCGCATCTGTGGTAACTGCCTAGGCAGTTTTCCTCTAGGGCAGAGGAGAGAGGGGCCCTCCCTGCCCTTTCGGCTTCTCAGCCTGGCAGCTCCGCTAAGAGGGCTGGACCTGCTGCCTCCACCACTGAGGCCAGGGCAGGTCAGAGGTGGCCCAGGAGAAGCCTGGTTGCCAGGAAGAGCAAAGTGGTGGGTGGGTCTCCAGCCCAGTCTTCAAGGCCTTCAGGGGAGACCCAGGCGCAGCCACTGTGGATGGTCTGCTGGCTCCTTGCCTGGCTCCCGGTTCAGTCGGCAGTGAGGGGAGATGGTTGGATGGCTCCCCTGTGGGCCCCTCCAGTGTCTTCCTTGGGAATAGCACCTGCGTTATGGCTGGAGGCAGGGTCCAGACCCCTTAGCCCATTCCACCTGCCCCTATGCACCACCTGGTGGAGGAGTCCCAGCCCCCCCCCATGGCCAATGCCAACCCTTTCTATGCCTTCACCGCTCTGCCAGCTTCATTGGACCTCCGCCCCAGACTTGCCCATGTCCCCCAGCCTGGTGCTTGGAGCCACAGTGGCTCCTGGCCTCCTTGGTGCCGCTGTCCAGCAGCCCACCCCAGGCTGGGCTCCCCCCTGCTCCTCACTGCCAAGCACTCTGTCCCTGTGGTGTGGGCAGACAGGGGGCACTTCTGAGCGCAGGGCCAGTGCCATCCCTGTGGCTGCTTGTAGTTGAAAATCAGCCATGGGACTGGGGTTTGGAGGCCTCAGACCTGCAGTCTGCTCTGCCCTGGTGCCTGACCACCAAGGGGCAGTGTTAGTATCAGGCCAGGCTCTTACTGTCACCTCTTCCAGGCAGAGACCCAGACAAGAGGCACAGCACGTTCTGGAGCTCCAAGACCCCCTGCTTCCCAGGAAGAGAAAGCCCCCATACTCAGAGAGCCCCCCACTCCAGAGATCCAGGGGCCCCTTCCCTATCCCCTGGGGGAGCCTGCCCTGGCCCCGTGGGTACAGGCTGCTGGGTCAGGCCCAGACGGGGGACGGGGCTGCTTCCCCTGCTGGCCTCCCTGAGCGTCCGGCGTGCAGCCATCCGGGAATCCGGAGGCTGCCCCCGCACCAAGCCCAGCAGCCTCCCTCTGCTGTATCTTCTGTGCCAGCTGTGCAGCCTGGGCAGGTTGGGACTCGAACTCTGGGCTGGCTCAGTGCCTGTCTGCCAGGGCCGGCTGGAGGCCTGTAGAGACCTGGTGCCGGCTCTGCGGACATGTCCCCTCCTTGCCCCACCGCCCCCAGGGCCAGGGGCATAGCCTATGAGGCTGAGCCCAGTGCGGGGGAGTAGGGCTCGGGAGCCAGGGGAAGGTGACCTTCTCCACACCCACACCTGCTCCACCCTTCTTGGGGTGCCCTGCACACGTTCCCCATCCCCCAGGGAAGTCAGCCGGCCCCGCCAGCTTTTCACTCCTGAGCACACTCTGCTGCAGGGGGAGCCCCTAAGTTACCTGCCAGGTGTGGTGTTTGCACACAGGTGTCGGCCCAACTTTTGTGTTTTATCCTTCCGGGAAAAGTTAGGTCTGGGTGACCCATGCCCTCACATTTCACCAGCTCTGACTCCTGTCACCCCTAAAGGCCGCGGCAGACCAGGAGGGAGAAGCAGGGACGACCAGAGGCCGGCTCACTCTCCCTGTACTCAGCAGCCCGAGAGCCCCTGCAGTGTACTCGAAGTACCCAGGGCACCGGGAGTGCTGAGAAGAGCCGGGTAAAGCCCCTGCCCCAGGGCGCCCCTGCTGGGGCGTGTGTACAGACATGTGTGTTGTGTGTACAGACATGCAGCCTCGGCGGCCACCCCTCCCCAAGGGAGAGGGGAGGGGAGCTGGTGGGGATCGATTGGGGAACCAGCCCCCAGCCAGGCACAGGCAAGGTGTGTGCTGCGCTAGGCCGTTGCCCATGCCCCCAGGATGGGTTGAGATGGGGAGGGTCCATGCAGAGGCTCTGAGTTGCCCATGACCCCAGAGACACATAAGCCTGGACCCCCAGCTGTGCACTGCCAGGCTTGGGGTGGTGGATGCTGAGCTGGACTAGGCAGGCCTGGAAGTGAGCCAGGTCCTTGCCCCTCTGCGGCAGGTGCAGTAGCCTGCAGGGCCTGGGAGCTAGGCCTGGGCGATGCCCATCGGGCGCCCCGTGCCCGAGGGGAACGTCGGAGGCACACCATCACCAACGGCGTGGACTGTGACCTGGTGAGTGAGGGCTCTGGGAGATTCTGCACCTTGCCTGGGACAGGACTTGGCCCCCACGCTCGATCGGCTGGACCACCCCGCTGCCTGGGAGGTGGCAGTCAAGGCTGGGTTCTGGGGGACCTGTGCCTAGAATGTTAGTTTATTATAAACGTCTGTCCCCATGGCTGGGCTTGAGTCCACTTGAGACATGGCTCTAGGCCAGATGAAGAAGCCCTTTAGGGAGAAAGCAGCCTCGGTGCGCGACGCAGGGGGCACGGCCCCGCGCCAGCCCGCTTCACGAGGCTCACCTTTGCCAGAACTCAGCCCGGTCGCCACTGGGCTTGGGGGCGATGCCTGCGCTCCCCTGGGGAAGCACGCGTGGAGGGGCCAAGAAAGGGCAGCCCCGTCCCCGCCCGCAGGAGGAAGCGGTGCTTCCGGGCGCGGGCGGCCGTGGGACTCATACGCGTGCAGGCGTGTGCGCGTGCGCCGGCGGCGGGGGGCGGGGGCGGCTGGCCTGCGTGGGCACGCGGGCGGGCTGCGGGGCTGCGGTTCCTGACGCGCGCGCGCAGGCCTGCGCCCGGTGTGTGCTCACTCGCATGCGTGTTGCGGCCTGTGGCAGCTGAAGCAGATGCAGGAGCTGGAGCAGGAGAAGGAGGTGCTGCTCCAGGGGCTGGAGATGATGGCTCGGGGCCGAGACTGGTACCAGCAACAGCTGCAGCGCGTGCAGGAGCGCCAGCGCCGCCTGGGCCAGAGCAGCGCCAGCGCTGTGAGTGATGCCGCCGGAACGAGGCTGCGCCTGTCCCAAGAGAGAGGGACCCCCACCCCGCACGTGCAGGAACCACCCACCTAACCCCAGGCGTCCCCCGGGGAGACACAGGACTGCCCTATCCCAGGACACATCGGCCATCCCTCCTCGCAGGGTGCTGGAACACTCCCCCCCCAACACACACACTCTGACGTCCCCCTAGGACACACGATGCCCCAGAGCAGATGACCACCAGCAACACCCGTGGGTTCGATCTCTGCTCAAGCAGTAATTTGTGAGACGATGGAATGAATACTCCCCTCAAGGCGCAGTGGCTGGTCCTGCTCTCTGACCTTCGTCCTTTCTGCTTTCCTTTCAGGACTTTGGGACAGAGGGGAGCCCCCTCCCACTGGGCCGGCTGCTGCCCAAGGTCCAGGAGGTGGCCCGGTGCCTGGGGGAGCTGTTGTCTGCAGCCTGTGCCAGCAGGGTGAGTGCCCCCCCAGACCACCCAGCACCCACCTAGGGTCCATACCCATCTTGGCACCACCCCTCACCCTTGTCCCGGAGGTGAGGCCTGCCTGACCGTGCCCTCCTGTAGGCTCTGCCCTCATTGTCCTTGGGGGCTCCGTGCCCGGCCCCTGCCCCCGCCTCACCATCAGCCCCAGGCCGGCAGCAGCAGACCATCCTGATGCTGAAAGAGCAGAACCGGCTCCTCACGCAGGTGAGGTGCGGGGAGGGGTGCAGGGTGGGGGCTGGAGGCCCAGTGGGCCCTGACCCAACTCCCACCTGCCCAGGAGGTGACCAGCAAGAGCGAGCGCATCACGCAGCTGGAGCAGGAGAAATCTGCCCTCATCAAGCAGCTGTTTGAGGCGCGCGCCCTCAGCCAGCAGGATGCTGGGCCCTTGGACTCCACCTTCATCTAGCTGGCCTCGGGCACGGACATGGGGCTCCTAAGGCCTGGCCTGGCAGTCACCTCCTTGAGCCCCACTTGACTGAAGACCACCTGACTGGCCTGGACGTGGGTCTCTCCCTCTCTTCCAATCTGGGCTCCCCCAGCCCCCGCAGCCCAGGTGGAGCCAGCAGGCGGGCTGTGGCCCAGAATGTCCTGTGGCTCCAGATACGGATTCGGTCCCAGCCTCGGGGGGCTCAGCTGGGGTGGGGCTTCATCGTGCTAATATGGCCTGAAGCTGCTCCTGCCATCGTCAGTGGACAGTGGGGGACTCCTCCTCAGGTTTACCCGGTCAGGCAGCCCTGGGCCGCCGGCTCTGGGGCAGGCCTGTCCCCTCTGACCTGTGGTCTCAGCCTGTGGTTCCCACTAGGCTGCACTTCCGACCGCAGCCAGCAGAGGGTGCCTCCCACATGGCGGGCAGGAGCCGCCTTGGAGCCGCTGCTGGGGGGGTCGGCGGGGTCTGAGTCAGGGTCCCTGAGGTGGACTGGAGCAGCTGGGGGGCTAACAGGTGATTGGGCACAGGCGCCCCAGGCCTAGGGGCTGTCTGTCCCTCAGCCGGGAGCATGTGGAGGAGATGAGGGGTGGTTTCTAGTAGTGGGGTCGGCCTGTGTCCAGTTCTGGGGGGAAGCGATCAGAGTTGGTGCCTGGGCCGAGGCTGGCCTGCTTGCCCCTCCTCACAGACCCCAGACCCTAAAATAACGGGTTAGTTGTCACTCCTCCTTGCCAAGACTCAGCCCCACAACGCAACCTGAGACCCAGGCTCAGGGCCTCTGGCCCGCCAGACACCCCGGTCAGGGTAGAACATGGTCACCAGGGTCGCTCCAGTGTGCCCCTGCCCTGGGGAGGGCCCTGTCCCCAGGAGGGACGTCCGCATGGGCCTCCCGGACGTGTCCCAAGGTTCCTCATAGGCCAAGCACCCCCACCAGGGCCTACTGCACATGATTCAAGGCTGGACAGTCAGCCTCCCGCCTCTGGTTTTTGCAAATGCTGTTCCGTCTCCTGGAACACCCCCTCCCTGCTTTACCTGGCCCGCTCCTACCCAGCCCTCCGGGATGGAGGGAAGGACAGCCCAGAGGCCATAACAGTGAAGGTGGCGGCCTCCGGGCGGGCAGCCTCGGCAGCAGTGACCTCTGGGGTGTCTGCCACGCCCGGGGGCTCCGCGTTCCCTGTGCCGCCTTCACAGCACTCGGGAAGCAGGAGATGGCAGTGTCTCATCGGGAGACCTTGCACAGAACGTGCCCCTTCAGCTGCAGGAAAACGTGGAAGCAGCAGGCAACTCAGGGATAGAAGCCCCCTTGTCCTTGGGGCTCCGTGCAGGGTGAACAAACACGTCCTCTGAAGTCGGGCTGCCTGGGGGTGCTAGACACCTCGGGGGGGGGGATTAGGTGGGCCTAGTCCGCTGGCAGAAGGCACCACCTGCTCTGCAAGGCGCTGGTGACATTTGGGGCCGAGTGAGACTTGAGGGGGGAGGGGCTGTCCCGTGTGACGTTGGCAGCCTTGGCTTCTATCCACACGCTCAGTTCTGACAACGAAAATGTCTCAAGACGTTGCCGAGTGTCCCAAGGGGGGGCGGTGGTAGAGACCCTGTCCCTGACTGAGGCTCCCTGTCCCGGAGGAACGAACCTTCACCTGGTCTTCAGGGTTTCGCGGAGGTCAAGTTCCAGCTCCAAGTTACGGTGTTTTGCAGACACTGTGAGGAGCGCGTCCGCCACGGGCCAGCAGAAAGCACCGGTTCTGCAGACGGTTCAGACGGTGGAATTGTCGGAGAATAGAAAATGAGTCTTATACGTCTAAAGAAATAAAACTTCTTGAAAATACGAACAAGGAAGAGTCTTTGTACATTCTTATTCTGTGAAAGCATAGTCTATAAAGATGGGCAATAAAGCTTAAAAGAAACTTCTAGAAAAATAGAAATTGAAATTCAAGTGGACTAAACTTGAGATGAAAATGTTAGTGAAAAACAAGCTTCGGGGATGATCCGGAGACTGAGACCAGAAGCACAAACGAGAGGGGGCGTCCTGAAGGGCAGAGGGAGAGGGTCACTCATCTGGTTGTATCTCCTGAAAGAGGACAAGGAAGGAGGTGCGATATATGAAGATAAACTAGCTTAAGTTTTCCCAGAATTGCCTAAAAACCTCAATCCCCAGGTCCAGAAATTGCAACAACTGCCAGCCAGGCTGAGTAAGAAGAAACGCACGTTTTCTCTCACAAGATCAGGAAGGAACCCAGAGATGAAGCCAGTGGCCTCCAGGGGCACTGCCATCAGAGACAGAGAATGACGGCTTGGATGGCCAAGACGTGTGATTACTAACCTCCAAGGCTAGACCCAGAGAAACTCAAGAATGAGGGCAAAATAAAAACATTAAAAAAAAAATTTGAGAGTTCGGGGCGCCTGGGTGGCTCAGTCGGCTGAGCGTCCGGCTTCGGCTCGGGTCATGATCTCGCGGTCCGTGGGTTCGAGCCCCGTGTCGGGCTCTGTGCTGACAGCTAGCTCATGAGCCTGGAGCCTGTCTTCGGATTCTGTGTCTCCCTCTCTCCCTGACCCTTCCCTGCTCACGCTCCCTCTCTCTCTCTCTCTCTCTCTCAAAAATAAATAAAACGTTTTTAAAAAATTTAAAAACAATTGAGAGTTTACCACCAATAGTACTTCGCTAAAGGATAATCTGGAGGAAGGACTTCAGAAAAAAGGCTGAAGTCAAGAAGGGATCCTAAATAAGGACGAGTTATTTATTGCTGCAGAACAAATTAAAGCTCAGTGGTTTAAAGTAATAGTTTTTTTTTTTTTAATGTCTACTTAGAGAGCACGAGAGGGGAAGAGAGACAGAGCATGAATGACGGAGGTGCAGAGAGAGAGGGAGAATCCCAAGCAGGCTCCACACTGTCAGCTCAGAGCCCCATGTGGGGCTTGAACTCATGAATTGTGAGATCATGACCTGAGCTGAAACCAAGAGACTGAGCCCCCCAATCAACAGCTACTTTCTTGCCGTTTCTGTGGGTGAGGAACTCAGGAGCGGTTGCACTGGCCAGTCCTGGCTTGGAACCTCGGGAGGCCCAGTGATGACGTCTGCTTGGGCCACCGTCCCTGACGGGCCCACTTCCAAGATGGTGCCCTCACCGGGCTGTTGGCGGAGCACCTGCGTGCTGGTCACCTGGAGTGTCCTCCCAGCACTAGAGCGGAGACCCAAGAGAAGCGACCGTGAGGGAGCCACGTGCCTGTGAGGACTGAGTCAAACCCTCACATCTCTTAACTCTGTTCCCTGGCAGCCAGTTCTAAGTCAAGTCCTTTCTCAAGGGGTGTGGGAGGGGATCAGGCACCACCTTGGCAAAGAAGGAGAATAAAATAATCTGTGCACGTATGTTTAAATGAACCAAAATGCGTAATTAAATCTAAGCTAACCCGGACTATATATTACAGTAGTCACGCTAGTTCAGGGGCGGGGGGGACAGGGCAGGACAGATCCTGTCGGTCCTGCGCGCAGGCAGGGAAGACAGGAGTTGAGGCATTCTGCGGTGCTTGCGTTGTTCGTGAGAAGGGACGGGGTATCCACTTTCAATTTCATGAAGTGTGTCTTGAAATAACTAGGAGGTACAAAACCAGCTCTGGCGTGTTCCTTCCCAAGAAGGGAGAGGCAGGGGGACAGGGTGAGAAAAGGAAAAAGAAGTTCGACCTTTAAGAAAAAGCCAAAAAACCCAAACACAGTAAGGTGGTAGAGCTACATTGGTAATCACAACATAGGTGAATGGATTAAACTCTAACTCAGATTGGAGTTTTAGAAACTCAGCTGCTTTAAGACACAGGCCTAAAATATGGCATCAAGAAAAAAAAAGAGAGAAAGAAAAGTTTGAGTGGTTGTATTAATATAAAACAAAACAGATTTTAAAGCAAAAGACCTTGCTAGTGACGAAGAGAGCAACCCCCTAATAGTAAAAAGCTTAAATTACCAGGGAACAAGCCTACACTTATAATCACTCCGTGACGGCCTCAAAACGTGTGAACTACGAAAGATTCAGACACTTCACTCAAGGTCTGCAGATGGCGCTTAAGGACATAGGAAGAAGTTCATTGTGATTAGCCGTGAGACGCATGCAAATTAAAACAGCTACAGTGAGGGGCGCCTGGGTCCCTCAGTCAGTTGGGCGTCTGACTTTGGCTCAGGTCACCATCTTGTGGTCTGTGGGTTTGAGCCCCGCGTCGGGCTCCGTGCCGACAGCTCAGAGCCTGGAGCCTGGTTCGGATTCTGTGTCTGCCTCTCTGCCCCTCCCCGGCTCATGCTCTGCCTTGCCCTCTCTCTCTCTCAAAAATGAAAAATATTAAAGCATAAAACCACTCCAGTGAGCTGAACTGTTCTGCCCCAATCAGAATACCTAAAATTAAAACTAGTGATGACACCATATGCTGGTGAAGATGTGGAGAAACGCTCATATGTTAATGGTGCAAATGTCAAATGACATAGCCACTCTGGAAAAGACTTCGGCAGTTCTTTTTAAAACTAAAATTGGGGGCGCCTGGGTGGCTCAGTCGGTAGAGCGTCCGGCTTTGGCTCAGGTCATGATCCCATGATAATGCGTTCGAGCCCCGCATCAGGCTCTGTGCTGACAGCTAGCTCAGAGCCTGAAGCCTGTCTTCGGATTCTGTGTCTCCCTCTCTCTGACCCTCCCCTGCTTATGCTGTCTCTCTCTCTCTCTCTCTCAAAAAAGTAAATAAAACATTAAAAAAAAAAAACTAAAATTGACATGTGGCACCCGGTGGCTCGGTGGGTTGAGTGTCTGACTCTTGATTTCAGCTCAGGTCATGATCCCAGGGTTGTGGGATCAAGCTCAATGTTGGCTCAGCGAGAGAAACTCCAGAACGAGGGCCGCGTGTGCGATAAGACTGCAGAGAGCCGCACGTACGCACGTGCGCAGCCAAGTTAGCGCAGGTAAGACTGGGGAGATACAGGGGCGCCTGGGTTGCTCAGTTGGTTAAGTGTCCGATTCCAGCTCAGGCCATGATCTCACAGTTCAAGCCCCATATTGGGCTCTGTGCCGATGGTGCACAGCCTGCTTGGATCCTCTCTCCCTCTCTGCCCCTTCTGCACACTCTCTCTCAAAGTGAATAAATAAAAACTTAAAAAAAATTTTTTTTACATTTATTTATTTTTGAGAGACAGAGCGTGAACAGGGGAGGGGCAGAGAGAGAAAGAGACACAGAATCTGAAGCAGGCTCCAGGCTAGCGATAAGCACAGAGCCTGATGTGGGGCTCGAACCCACAAACCATGAAATCATGACCTGAGGTGAAGTCTGACACTCAACCGAGCCACCCAGGCGCCCCGATAAAAACTTTTTTGAAAGCCCAAGAAACCAAAACAGATGAGCTCTTCAGACTTCAATATCAATTTCTTGGTGTTGCTACTGTGTCATTGCAGAAGATGTTAGCATCTAGGGCACTGGGGAAAAGGCACAAAGGATGTCTGTGCACATTTGGACTAAAGTCTATTAACTCAAGATGTAAATGTATATATGTCAAGACTTGTGAGAACAGTAAGGAAAAATTGATAAACCTACCATCACAGTTGGAAATTTTAATATATATCCTTAATAATTGATAGGCTGTAGTGGATTTGAACATTACTAATAGTTTGATGTCTTGGACAGAATTAGGTCAACACACTTACTAACTGGAGAACACACGTTCTTTTCAGGCACACGCGGGACAGGTGTAACTACTCATGACCGCATGCTGGGCCCCAAAGCCAGTCCGACAAATGTAAGAATACTGTCGAAGATGGGTCTCATACAGACTACGTGCTCTCAGCGGGATGCAGGGAAGTTCCAAGTCAACACCAGAAAGGGAACCAGAAAAAAAAAGTCCAGACCTCTGGATATTAAAATACACACACCTAAACAGCTCATATGTCAAATAGGATATTACAATGAAAGTGAAAAAAAAATTGACCTAAATGGAAACAAAAAGAATATGCAGCCAACATAGACAAGAGGGAAACGTATCCAGACGCTTAGATACCTACATCAGGAGAAAAGAAGGCTAGTAAGTAATGAACTAGGCATTGAATTTCAGAATTTCAGAGGCTGGAAAAAGGCACCAGAATAAATAACAAAGTGTACGGAAGGAAGAAATTATATTTAATTTTTAGTGAACATTTACTACATACTTGCTACTTTTCTTGATACTGGGGAACAGGCACGCAAAACAGACACAAACATTCCTGCTCACATAATACACTCGAGGTAGAATGAGAGAGACTGGAGTACAAATCAGTGAAACAGAAAACGCACCTCAGAGAGAACATCACTGAAGGCAAACACCTGGCCAGACGAGTGAAGAGTACAATATGGGGCGGACAGAAATGCTAGAAATGAAAAGGAAGGAGATCACGATCTGTGCTGCAGGAATTAGGCAGAGGCTAACAGGTCCTGCGAGTCCATCTGAAGTGGATACACTCCTAGAAAAGTACAAAGTTAACTCAAGAGCAGAAAGCCCATGTAGCCCTATAACCAGGGAAGAAATGGAAGTGGTGGTTTTAACCCACAGGAAAAACTCCGGGCCTGAGTGCTTCTACGGGCAAGTTCTGCCCGTTAGTCAAGGAACAGATAATGCAAATGCCAGGCACGTTTTTCCAGAGGAAAAGTTTACGATGCCAATATAACCCTGATATTCAAACCAAAGAGGGAAAGGAGAAAGTACAGTCTAACCCATTCCAGAGACATGTTGTTAACCCTAAGAATACAGTTGTCACAGGGCGCCCGGGGGGCTCAGTCAGTGGAGCGTCCGACTCTTGGTTTCGGCTCAGATCGTGATCCCAGGGTCGTGGAATCGAGCCCCACATTGGTCTCTGTGGGGAGTGTGGAGCCTGCTTGAGATTCTCTCCCTCTGCTGCTCAGGAGCTCACTCTCTTCAGAAAGAAAGAAAGAAAGAAAGAAAGAAAGAAAGAAAGAAAGAAAGAAAGAAAGAAAGAAAGGAAAAAACAAAGAAAGAAAGAATAAAATTGTGCACCATTTTGCAAACTCCGGATAAGCCATAGGCACATCCAACACAGGAAGGAGAAGATGCTATTTTATGGAGAAGCCGGAAGCTGGGAGCCGTTTTTCTGAACCCAAGTCCACTGGAGAGACGCAGGGGGTCAGGGTGACGGCCACTGCGGTGGGAATCTTGTAGGAGAGGGAGCGGGTCTGTCCCTGGCGGGGCCGGAGCTGCGCCTTCTTTCCCAAGGACATTCTTCCGTGGCGTCTGTGCTGGTTGCTCCTCCCCAGTGGTGCAGCTCCCCCTTCTGGCTACTTAGCGAGGTTCCTTTCTCTAGGAATGTACACACACACCGGGGGTTTAGATTCAGGACAAATTGTGGTCGAAATACCAACAGGGTTTCTCAAGGAACTTGGTAAGCTGATTCGAGAGATTTCTGTGGAAGGGCTCGGGGCTCCAGCAAAAGAAGCAGGGAAAGGGGACTTTCCTCCCGGAGATCAAGACACCCTAGTATTCCCTGAATGAACGCCCTGCGGTGCGGGCACGGAGCGGGAGGAGAACCTGACCCAGGCCGGGCACGCCCGGCCCATCAGGGCAGAAAGGCCAGCCCACGCGACACAGGCCTGGGATGACCGGTTCCCCACATGAGAGAGGAATTGGAGTCCTTTCTTCGCACCCTACACAGAAACCACATCCAGGTGGCTCAAAGGCTCGCAATCAGCAAAACAATAAAACCTTTTAAAAATGTTTTACTAAGTTTATTTGTTTAATTTGAGAGAGACAGCGTGAGTGGGGGAGGGGCAGGGAGAGAATCCCAAGCAGGCTCCGCGCTGTCAGCACAGAGCCGGTGCCGGGCTCGAACCCATGAACCGTGAGATCGTGACCTGAGCCGAAACCGAGTCAGACGCTTCACCGGCTGAGGCCCCCAGGCGGCCCTACGACAAGGCCGTTAGGAAGCGACTTAGGGGACTATCTCAGGACATCTGGCCGACTGCTTACAAGGGACCCTACAGGAGCAGACGCCAGCGCAGACGGGCGCCGCGTTTGGACTAACGGCAGTTTCCCTGACGTCACTGCCGGGATTCACGTCCAGAGTCTGCGTAAAGAATGCCTGCAAGTGAACACACAAAGCGAAACCATCTCTAGAAAACGGACTAAGAGCCTGATCGGCCGCTTCCCGGCAGACGGCAAGATCCGCCGTCTCTTCAGGACGCCAGGAAGCGCCGCTGAGACCCCAGGTCCCAAGCTGACCGGCTTCTCACGAGCCTACAGCTGCGCGGTTCCAAGTGTCGCCGCGGCGCGGAGGAACTCAGACTGCCGGGCCCTGGCCTGGCGCCATCACCTTGCAAACAGTGTCGTGTTTGCTGGTGACGTCGAACACGCACGCACACAACCACCCTCTTGTTCCCAGGAAGCTCCCCAGGGAAATGCGTGCAAATGCAAAAACCAAAACAAACCAGCCTGGAGCTAGAGACCCCGACGTGCTCTGCTCACGGACGATGACGCGCAGCCTTCAGGGGCATCAGAAAGCCGCGCGGCGACCACAGTAAAGCAACCGCAGCTTCAGAGGTCTGTGGGCCGGACCTCAGAAGTCACGTTAGGGAAAGAACAAGTTACAGAGCCGTCTGTGCAGCACATACACTTAAACTGCGGTCCCAAACCGGGAAACGCGAGACAGATTTATTTAGAAATATATAGATATAGATGCAAATGCGTCGATAAGTGGAAAACGATAAAGAGAAACGAGAGAGTAACAAACACAAAATCCAAGAGCGCCTCTGGTTGGGACCACCGAGGGGTCTTTGATGCCCCTGTTTCCCTGTGCTTTTTTTTTTTTTTTTTAATAGGTTTCATGCCCAGCGAAGAGCCCACCGCGGGGCATGAACCCATGACCCTGAGCTCAAGACCCGAGCGGAGATCCGTCACCGCCTGAGCCGCCCAGGCGCCCCCGTGCTGTTACTCTCCCCGCCGGCTGTACGCGATCTCCCCGCCGGCTCTTCTGTGCATCCGCTGTGCCTCGCCAGGCAGCACGGCCTTTTCCCCTTCCCAGGGACCCTTTGATAAGTCTGCTCTCCTCAGAACAGGTGGTGGGTGCCCACACCATGTAGTTCAGGAGCGCCCCTTGCTCAGCGTACATGCGCAGATCATGGTAGACAAGTGTCTGTTGAATTGGCTGAATGAACACATGAAGAAAGGCAGCAGTGAGTTGTGAACATTAATGAAGGGAAACGTCACTAAAGTGGACTCTGGATGTGGCTGGAAGGGGGAGCCAGAGCACTAGATGCCAATCACAGGAAGAATCGTGACTTACAGGCCCACCAGGGAAAGATGTGTCCTGCCTCTCCTACAAGAAAGCCACCCCCCCCGAAACTCACTCTGAACTCCTGCTTCTCTCCAGTGGACTTGGGTTCAGAATAACCCCTCCCGCTTCCTCTGTCTCCTCCACAAAATAGCATCCTCTCCTTTCTTTGTTGGATGCTCCTGTAGTTCTGCTGGATCTTGTAAATACTGAACTGCGACTCTCTGTTATTCCCAAATAAACCAATCCTTGCTAGTAAAATAGACCGTCTTGTTTGTAAGGTTGACAGAGAGAAGGGCCTTTACGTGTTAAGAGGCTTCAGCCATAAGACGCTGTGGCTCCCAACGGGGAGACTGAGGCAGGCATTGCCAAGATCTCAGCAGGCCTCAGCAGACGTCCCTGACCTTGGAGGTCTGGATCCCGCTAACTGCATCTCTCCGCGACAGCATTCCTCTGCCAGAACCCGGGGCCAGACCACGCGCAGCACATCTGGAGCCCTCCCACCCACCCCCCGTCACCCCCAGGTTCCCAGGGGCCCCTCCCACGGTGGGTTCCTGCCAGGGCCCCCCCTTCCGTGTCCCCCAGCCCACCTTCCACTCCGGAAGGACGTCTCCGCAGCAAGGAGGGATGTCAGAGCCCGGGGTCTGTCTCAGAGAGAACTCACTCCCAGGCTTCGTCCTGGCTGCCCCCTGCCTGCCTTCCTCCTCTTCCCGGACTAATCTGGGCCCTGGGCCATGAACCCTCCCGCGTCCAGGCCTCCGCTGCCCTGGCCCCATCCTCTCGTGGCTGGTGGATCTCCGTCCAAGGACCAACCAGAACATCGGGGAGTCCTGCTTGGGCTTAGTGCGGTGAGGAGTGGGGGCCGGGGTGGGGGCAGCACGGGGTGGGCGGGCCTGCAGGCAGCACCCAGCTGCCCTTTCTTGCACTGGGCTCCCTGTGGGCCCCCTTTGTCTCTTCCTTTTCAACCCAATCTGCAGGCCTCTCCCTCCTCTGGGCTTTCCCAGTGGAAGAAAGGCCTGGAGGGAGGGGCAGGGGGTTGCTGGCAGAGCCAGAGCCTTGTGCTGGCCACACCCGCAGCCGCTGCTGGGACCCAGCCAGATGGGGCTACGAGGAGGCTGAGCCATCTCCGGGGTTCCCACCCTTTCTGCTGTCAGGGTCCAGAGCTGAAAGAAAGGCTCCTTTGCTAGGCCTGTGACACCAGACCCTCAACCCCGGGCAGCATCCCAGCCCAATTGTTCCTGCCAGTTCCAGCCAGCCGGGGTGCTGCCCAGACCCTGCCCCCATCAAAGGCCACCCTTTTGGCCCCCACCTCCCTGCCTCCAGTCACTGGCACTCAGGGTGGTCTTGCCACATGGCTCCCTGCTGTTACATGGCTGGGATTCTTGGTGCCGGAATTCCTGTTTCGCCTAGGGCCTGGAGGGGGGTGGCTCCTGGCCAGGGAAAGGGTGATGCTTGGCTAGGCTGGCACACAGGGTGCGTGGGGAGGCAAAGCACAGAGGCCAGACGTTTCAGGGGATTAAGGGCAGAGCTGAGGTCTAGGGCCGCCTGAGCACTTGCCTACCCCAGCCAGCTTCCAGGGGCCTGTAAGAGGACAACCAGGTCTGGGAGATCTTCTCCCTTATCTCTTTGCCCTCCTCCTGCTCCCCTCTCCTCTCCCCTCCCCAGTCCAGGCTTCTGGGCACCCCACTCCCCAGGCAAAGGGGGCATCGGGGATGGGCCAGCCGCTGAGCCAGGAGACTGGGACTGGTCCACATGAGCTTGGGCTCTTGTTTCTCAGCTCGCTGTGAGCGTGACCACCCTGCCCCTTTATCTACCTGTGTCCTCACCTGTCACCTTGGTACTAGGGCTGTGTGGGGTAGGTCTGGCTTCATGTTGCTTGGCTGCTCAGCTTTGTGCCCTCAGCACCTTAAAGGGCAGGCCCAGCCTGGGTCAGTTTGATGTCCCCAGGGCCTGACTATACACTTGCAGCTACCTGCCGTGTAGCCTAGGGCTGGGTCAGCACCACTGGCTGGGGGGCCTTCACTGCATGGCGGGTATGGCAGGGACCCAGCTGGGAACCGATGGGTCCTGTCGCTAGTGGTGCCTCTTTCCTTGAGGATCTGGCCGGGGGAAAGGCCGGCCACTCTGGCAGCCTGACCCTCTGAACAAGGCTGCCTGAGAGCCACCCCAGCCCACCATGCCACGCCAGGCCTCTAGCCTAGACTCCCCTGGAGGGGGCTGGGGAATCTCTAGGTCCTGCCGGGGAGGAGGTAGGGGTCAGGGGGACGCGTCAGAGGGGATGAGTCTTGGGACTGGGCGGACAGGAACGAGGCGGGTGCGCGATAGCCTCAACCCGGGGCGCGGGGAGGGGCGGTGCGGGTGATTCAGCCCAACTTCTCCCACCTGCGCTCGCGGGCGCGGGCGGCCGGTGGGCGGGGCGGCCGGTCAGAGGGCGGTCCCGGCCCGCCAGTGGGCGTGGCTAGCCTTGGACTCCGTCCGCGCCCCGCCCCGGGCACCTCTCCCCCACCGGGACCCCGGCCCGCGGCCTCCAGCTCCCTGCCGCCCCTTCGACAGCGCCCGCGCGCCCGCGCACGGCCGGGAAGATGCTGTCGCTGCTGCCGCCGTTGCTGCTGGCCGCGGCGGGCCTCGCCGGGCTCCTGCTGCTGTGCGTCCCCACCCGCGACGTCCGGGAGCTGCCCGCCCTCAAGGTGCGCGCTCGGGCGTCCGGCGCAGTGCGCGGAGTTGCGGGCCGCCGCTGGGAGGCTCGGACCCGCGCAGGGCCAGGCTGCGCCCGCGCGGCCGCCGGGGACCCCCACCCGCGCCGCGCTCCCGGCCCGGCAGGGTGGAGTCCCGGGAACTCCCCGCTCGCCGTGCCCGCCGCGTAGCCTGTCAGGGGCGCGGCCGAGAAACTGCCTCTCCGCTCCCCCGCACGCAGCCCCCGGACGCCCCCAGCCCCGTGCGGTCCCCCAGGGATGCATCTGCTCCGGGTTCAGTCAGATGGGGTGCGACAGACGCTGGAGCCTAGGGACCCCTCCCCACCCACCCGGTGGCCCTGACAGTGCGGGCGCTGCCTTCGAGGGGCGCCTGGAGGGGCAGGCCCGGCGGGTCCTAGAGGGGTTGGGGTGAGCTAGGCCAGATCTGCTCCCTCCAGTCTCCGGAGTCCCGCCGGCTCCCTTGACCCTTTATGTGACTTGTAGGAAGAGAGCTCTGCTCGGGGCGTGCGGGTGCCCTGAGGCCCAGGAGCCCAGGATGGGCGGCGGGAGGAGCCGGCTCTGTAGCCAAGGGCCGAAACTGGGGGGAGTATGGGGGGGATGTAGCCCGCCGCCGCCGCCGCTGTTCCCAGGCTGGGGAAGAGGCTGGAGTGGCCCCTTTCCCCTGCTCAAGACGGCATGTCCTCCAGTGAGGCTTTTACTGTTGGAAGCCTGGCCCTTGGACCTGCAAAGAAGGCCCATGCGGCCCCCTCAGCTCTGCAGGTCCCAGCTCAGAGGTGCTGGCTTGGAGGCTCAGGGAGGGGGTGTCTTCAGGCATGCTCCCACATCCTGAGGCTGGGCTGAGATCAGAGAGGACGAGAAAGAGTGGGTGCAGGGGTTTCTGCAACTGCATTTCTCTCCTGGAAACTGGGGACCGCATGTCCCCAGGGCAAGTGTCCGAGGGCAGCCCAGGACTTCCCTGATGCCGACAGAAACCTTCAGCTTGCCCTGGCCAGGAAGCTTCCTGCAGTCAGAGGAGAAAAGGGCCCCTGGCTGGAGACCCCTGCCCCCGCCTCCCCCCAGCCAAGCCGTGTCTCTGTGGTGGTCCCTGCCGCCCGAGCCCCGGCACTTCATTCTGAAGGTTCCAATCTTGCCACCGGGTGGGGCAGGGTGGAGACCTGGGGAGCCGGGGGGCATGGCCTCAGGCACCCCTCGCCCCCACTCCCAGTATGGCATTGTCCTGGACGCTGGCTCTTCGCACACATCCATGTTCATCTACAAGTGGGCTGCAGACAAGGAAAACGGCACGGGCATCGTGGGCCAGCACAGCTCCTGTAACGTGCGCGGTAAGGCCCCCGCACAAGGCACCCACTCCACTCACTGTAGGACCTCGGGGGCCCTCTCTGGCCTTAGCCTCTGACGTCAGGCCCCTTTGCTTGATGCCGCTGGGGCCTGCTCCAGGAAGGAGCTGCAGGAGCCTCTGGAAGAGGCTGGGACCCCGGGCCTGGGAGAGGCTACGGGCAGTGTGCGTTCTGGAAAGTAAGCTGGAGGTAGTGACTGGGCGGTTTGGACTTTGCCTGGCCCAAGACTGGCACACCTGGGCAGGGCCCTTGGGAGGCTAGGCCAGACTGACAATGCCTAGTGCTTTATCCTGGCACCTGGGTGCACACCCACGGGCAGGCAGCAGCCTTAGAGACTCTGGGTGGCCCAAAGGCAGGTGGGCCCTTTTGTCTGAGGGCTTAAGCTGGGAAGGTGTGTCTCAGCTGCCACCTGGCTTGGGAGCCCAGGGTCCCCAGCCCTCCCGGCCCATGGCTCACCTAGGGGCTGCCTGTCGGGATTGGGACCATCTCCCTGTCTCCCTCTAGGAGGGGGCATCTCCAGCTACGCAGACGACCCTTCCAGCGCGGGCCAGAGTCTTGTTGAATGCCTGGACCAGGCGCTGCAGGACGTGCCCAAGGAGAGCCATGTGGGCACGCCCCTCTACCTGGGAGCCACAGCAGGCATGCGCCTGCTCAAGTGAGTGTGCCCCTGACCTTCCTGGTCTCCACAAGGGCCTCAGCAGAGGGTGGGCCTCACACGCCCTCAGCAGCGGCCCTGGGCTGGGACCCGCTTGGCCGACTGGCCACACACGGTGCACCCTGGCAGGAGGATCTTGGCTACCTGGGGAGGATGCCCCTCAGAGTCCTCCCTGTGTTACAGCCTGACCAACCCCGAGGCCTCGGCCAATGTGCTCGCGGCTGTGACCCGGAAGCTGACCCAGTATCCCTTTGATTTCCGTGGTGCCCACATCCTCTCGGGCCAGGACGAGGGGGTGTTCGGTTGGGTGACAGCCAACTACCTGCTGGAGAATTTCATCAAGGTGGGCCCGGCGGCCAGCCCAGTGAGCCAGGGGGCGTGGCGCCCACCAGCTGGCTGACCCCAACCTCTGCTCCCCACAGTATGGCTGGGTGGGCCGGTGGTTCCGGCCAAGGAAGGGGACGCTGGGGGCCATGGACCTGGGGGGCGCCTCCACACAGATCACCTTCGAGACGGCCAGCCCCGCTGAGGACCCAGCCAATGAGGTCCGGCTGCAGCTCTACGGCCAGCACTACCGCGTCTACACCCACAGCTTCCTCTGTTATGGCCGCGACCAAGTCCTCCGGAGGCTGCTGGCTGGTGCACTCCAGGTGCCCTACCAACCCTGGCCCAGCTGCACTACCGTGCCCTCCTGGAGGGAGGGGGGTGAGAAGACATGGGAGCCAAGGGGCCACAGCAGAGCCTGGACTGAGGAGGGCTTCTCTAGGCCACAGGAACCAAAGCTGGGCTTTCATCAGCGGGCAGGATAGATGCGGAGGGATCCTGCATGGGCAAAAGCCAAGTGGTGGCAGGTGGGCCTGGTGAGCGCCTGGCCGGGGAGAAAGGAAGGCTCCTAAGGCCTGGAGTGCCTGGCCATGGGGTGGGTTTTGTCCAGCACATAAAGGGGAGCCATAGATGGCTCCTGTTGCCAAAGTGGGACTTATGAGAGACTCAACAGGCAGGTCCTCTGGGGAGACTTTCCAAAGGCCCTGGGCAGGGGGCAGCAGGCAGAGCTTGGAGGAGGAGTGAGGCCTATCACATCCCTGCATTCCCCCAGACCCACGGCTTCCACCCTTGCTGGCCGAGGGGCTATTCTACCCAAGTGCTGCTTCGGGATGTGTATGGCTCCCCGTGCACCTCGGCCCGGCGGCCCCAGACCTCCAACAGCAGCGCCAGGGTCAGCCTGGCGGGGAGCAGTGACCCCACCCTCTGCCGTGGCCTCATCGTGGGACTCTTCAACGTCTCCTCCTGCCACTTCTCCCGATGCTCCTTTAACGGCATCTTCCAGCCCCCAGTGGCTGGGAGCTTCGTCGTGAGTGCAGGGGCTCGGGGTGGGGCCGGTGCCCTGCAGCACGTGGGGTCTGCTCGTGCTCAGACTGTACGCCCCTCGCAGGCCTTCTCTGCTTTCTTCTACACCGTGCACTTCCTGAGGTCTGTGATGGGGCTTCCGGTGACAACCCTGCAGCAGCTGGAGGCCGCAGCGGTCACCGTCTGCAGCCAGACGTGGAGTCAGGTGGGGCCTGCTCCCCCTTCTCCAGGGCTGCACGGGAGGGCCCAGCCAGCTGGCATCATGCCTCCCTGAGGCCTGACCCTAGAACCGAGATCTGGAGGACAGAGGCCTCCAGCAAAGGCCCTGTGGCAGCAGGGCACCGAGAGTGAAGTGGGGTGGGGACTGGTTGCAGCAGGAAGAACTGAGCTTAGGGGTGGGGGGAGCCAGGCTTTGAGGGCAACGTCCAGGCTTCTGGCTCTGCCGCTGGTGAGACACCAGTACCAAGCCAAGGAAGACGGAGGTGCTCAGGAGGAGCGGCAGGCGCCTGCCAGACCTCGGGAGAAAACACTGCGTCTGCGGGCTCTGGTGGTGACAGAGGCCCCGTCCTGTCTTCTCTGGGTCTAGTCTCAGGCAGATTTAGGGAGGTGGGGAAGTGGGGGACAGAGGGCCAGCCCAAGATCTGTGCAGAGGGCCTGGGGCTTCTCCTGTTCCTCTGATCACCCGCTAAGGTCGCGCCAGCCTGCTGCTCTCTGGGTGCCCATCCCCGCTGTCCCTCAGAGGCCAACCCCTGAGGCAGGGGTGTCCACTGCCATCCATCCACAAGTCACACTGTTCTTCCCGGAGGGCACAGTCCTGGCGGGGGTGGCCCCTCCTCTGGCCCCTCACTGCCCTTGGGTGTGTGCCGGGGGGAGGGGTGCAGCACGCCGCCGGGCGGGCCACCCCTCCTCATGGGCCAAGACCTCCAGGTGGCGGCGGGCCCAAGTGTCTTCCCCGCTCGTCCCAGCTGCAGGCCAGGGCGCCAGGGGAGCGGGCCCGCCTGCCCGACTACTGCGCGGGGGCCATGTTCGTGCTGCAGCTGCTGAGCCGCGGCTACGGCTTCGACGAGCGCGCCTTCGGAGGGGTGACCTTCCAGAGCAAGGTAGGGGCTGGCGGCGGGGCTCGGGGGACCTCTCGGGCTGCGCCGACGCTGAGGCCGCGCCCCTCGCCCGCAGGCCGGCGACACCGCGGTCGGCTGGGCGCTCGGCTACATGCTCAACCTGACCAACCTGATCCCCGCCGAGCCGCCGGAGCTGCGCAAGGGCACAGACTTCAGGGCCTGGGTGGCGCTTCTCCTGCTCTCCGCCGCCATGCTCCTGGCCGCCGTGCTCCTGCTGCTGCGCCAGGCGCGCTCGGCCGGAGCGTCGGGCGCCATCTAGCGGCGGGCCGGGTCCCGTCGCCCCGTCCCCCGCCCCCCCCCCCCCCCCGCGACACCTCCGCCCCCAACGCTGCCCCGGCCGGGACGGCGTCGCTGGCGCCCACGCCCACGGGGGGCAAGGACGGGCGAAGGGAGCCGAATCCAGCCCCTGCGTGCCTGCTGCAGCCTCCTCCGGCCTCCAAGGTCTCCTGCTCCTCCCCCCTTTCCTGGGGGTGGGGGATTCAGACCCCCCCCCCCCCCGGAGCCCTGGGCCGGAGACTTCCGGACTGCGTGTCTGAGGTCCCCCACCCCGCCCTCGGAAGTCTGGGTCTGCATCGGGGCCGGTCAGAGCCCACAGGCTGGGAACGCAGCGCTGACTTGTGACAATTTTGTAATAAAAGCTTCTTCCTAGAGCAGCGGAATGTTCTTAGGGTGGGGCCTCCTTGCAGCCGCCCGTCGTCCCTCCCCACAGCTGTGTTGGCCGGGAAGGGCCACTGCTGGTCCCCAGGGTGGACCCGGGCTCCTCCTTCCTTCCTCTCTGGGCGCTACCCGAGTGGTGAAGACTCTGGTCCCCTGGTCCCAGTGTGTGGCCTGGAGTAGCGGCAGGGTGGCCGACCCAACACAGACCCCGCGTCCCTTGAGTCTTCTCCCGCCAGCAGTGCCCCTGCAGCACCTCCAGATATGCGTCAGTGACCCAAGCAAGATTGGTCTGGGGGCGTGAAGGTGGTAGAAGTGGGAAGTAGTGGGCAAGGCAGCTGTCTGGCTGCAGTCAGTGCTGGAAGAGGCGGGTGGGGGTGGGGGCAACAGGGCAGACCCTTGGCAGGAAGTGGTGTTCGGGAGATGTCGCGATCAGGACCGGGAGGCCCGCCGGGCCCATTGCTCAGAAAGAAGAACCCCGTGAAGAGGCTGTAAAGCCCAGGGCCCTTTGCACTGGGATGCGGCTCCCTTCCTGCCTGGGCGTGGTCTTCTGGACCCCCAAGAAGCACCAGGTGCCCCACCTGCTGCTCCTGCAGCCTCCTCCCCCAAGCACTGGTTGTTTTGTTTTGTTTCCGGCATGGGAAGGCATGGTCTTGCCTGTCTCCCTGCCCCCAATCTTTCTAAAAGTGAATGTAGACACTATTTCTGTCTGGTCATTGCCCTGGGGGGGGGGGACGGCACCGCTTGCTCTGGGGTTTTGAGCCATTTCACAAGCCCGAGGGCAGCCAGCCCTCCTTTGGAGTTGTGAGACACAAAGGCCTGAGAAGACGCATCGGGTGTGGAGGCTCACCCCTGTTCTCTCGGTGACGTGAGCCACCGGGAGGTTTCCAGGTGGGGGGTGGCCGTGCTCTCCAGAGGCTACCGGTGCCCTGTACAGGGGTGCATCCATAGGTGCTTGCTGCCGGGCGGTCTCAGGGAGCTAAGGGCTGTCACCTAGGGACCGTGGACAGCTCCCAGCCGCTCCAGGTCTCTCTTGCCCCCTGGCGGCCTCGCGGAGAGCAGCCGCCCCATTCCGCCCAGCGGTCCCCAGCCCCGGCCTAGTTCTGCCAGTGTGTCTGCTGCTGTCCGTGTGTCCCTGAGTGCCCAGGTGCTGACGCACCTCTCCACCCGTGTGCGCCTGGAGTCTCTGTGTTCCTGGGGCTCGCGCCTCCTGGCCCAAGGCAGGTCCCCCGCTCCCAAGGGGTGGAGGTTGGGTGGGGATTGACGACAGAGAAGGACCCGAGGGAAGTGTGTCCCGCGGAAGCCCACCAGCCCAGGTCTAGCCGGCCTTGTGGAGAACAGAGTAGGCCCCGGCTGCAGAGGCCACAGAGGTCGGGGCGCCCCGAGGCCGGGAGCCAGGAGGTGGGGTCAGAACTGGAGGAAGGGGGAGGGGGCGCAACCTGGAGGCGCCGTCCCGCCCCCGCCAGTGGAGCGCGCAGGCGCACTCCCCGAGAGCCTCCCGCCGCCGCGCCCGGATCCCGGATCCTTTGCCGCAGCGTCAGCGCCGCCGCCGCCTCCTTGCCGCCTCCGTCTCCGCCTCCGCTCCCTCCTCCGGCTCCGGCTCCTCCGCCTCCCCGACGCGGCGCCCGCAGCCCGCGCCGAGCCCCGGGCCGCGCGCTGCCATGCTGTCCCGGCGGCGGCGCTGAAGGATGGCGACGCCGGTGCCTCCGCCCTCCCCGCGACACCTGCGCCTGCTGCGGCTGCTGCTCTCCGGCCTCGTCCTCGGCGCGGCCCTGCGCGGTGCCTCCGCCGGCCGCCCGGGTGAGCGAGCGCGTCCGGCGCAGGCCGCGGGGCGCCCCGGGGCCGGGGGCCGCTCGGCGGCGCGGTGCCGCCGCCCTCGCCCGGGCCGCAGGCCCCGCCTCGCCCGGGATGGGTAAACAGGCGCGGCCCGGGGCTTCTCGTGGGCCCCTGGCGGCGCACCTGGAGTCCGCGCGCGCCTGGCCTTTGTCTCTGGATCCGCGGGCTTGTCCTGTGTCTGCGCCGGGTTCTCCCCGGCCGCCGCCGCCAGTCTACCCTGTGCGCGTCTGCGTGTGTGCGCTTCTCGGGCTCCGCGGGCGCGGGCCTGGCCCCGGGCGCCTGCCGGCCTTGCCGCCGGTGTCCGTCCGCGGACTGCCCGGCCCGGTGCTCGGGTGGTGGTGGGGACGGGCCCTGCCTTGCTGCCTGGGGGAGTGCGAGTTGTCCCAGGCCGAGGGCCTTGTTCGGGCTTCGTGGGGCAGGAGGCCTTCCAGTCTGGAGCTTCCTCCCTCGCCGCCTGCCCCGGAGGACCCCCTCATGCGCTAGGGGCCCAAGGGCACCCCCCAAGGTATGCTCGGCAGAGCCTGAGGAGCCCAGCGTCCTGGGAGACTCTGCCTGCTTCCCAGATGGGCAGTGAGGCTCCAGGCCCGAAGGTCTGCAGGAACCCAGCATCCAAAATGCACCCCCACTCCAGGGCTGAACTGGGAGACTGTTCACACATTCATTCACTTCTCCTGGCCGCAGCATAGGGGAGATGCTATTCTTAGCCCGTTTTACAGGTGAGAAAACGGGTACAGAGAAGTTAAGCAACCGATGGGTGGTACAGCTGGGTGCCCAGCTGGGCCGTGCGGTTCTGTGTGTGGCCTCCAGAGGCCTCCCCGGCATAGCACCCCTGGACTGGGGCGGGAGCATGGCTGGCCAGGGGTCATGAAGGCTGCCTGCTGAGAACTTGGCGCTAGAACACGAAGGGTGGGGCCTCCTGAGGAAATGCAGCCTCCGTGCTGCACCCCTGGCATGGGCGCGTGCCATCCCGACTGCTGATCCGCTCTATGCTCTCCCAGGTGTGGGGTGTGGTGCCAGCCAGTCTCCAGCTGCCACTCTTCCTGGGACCTCTTGCTGCACCCCGAGGCCGGAGTGGGGGCTCTCCCAGGATTAGCCAGGCAGCAGCCATGTCTTTCTAGGTTGGAGGACTGGGAGTGTGGGGAAGCCTCTGGAACCCAGGCCCTGGACCCAGCTTTGTGCTTCAGGCCTCTGCCCTTGGCCTGGTGCACTCTGGGTTCTCAGCACCAGGAACACCAGCTGAGCACCTGGTGGGTGGGGTCCAGACTAATGTGCTGACACAGGCTTAAGGTTTAACTAGCCCACGCCCCAGGCCAGCTTTCTGATACTGGCGCCTGTTGATGGAAGGTAGTGCAGGACGGGGTCCCCGGGATGGGAGTCTGCCTGCTTGCTGCAAGGGCTGCTGGGACTTCCTGCCTACAGACTGGAGGCTGGGAATATCAAGTTACCAAGGAAACCAAGTCAGGCCAGCCAAGGTCTGGAGAAGGACAGAGCCAGGGACTCGGTGATCCCTCACACACCTTGGGCCCTAATGGCCCTCCTGCTGTGTGTGTGTGTGTGTGTGTGTGTGTGTGAGGGGGAAAGGGGCTAGGTAGGGAGTCCCAGTCCTCCGGAGATGCCCCATTCCAGCGTCCCCAGCCAGGATCGGTGAGCCTGCCGGGAATCTTCCTGGGTCCTCTGACTCTGCTGCCCGTAACTGGGGCCAGTGGCCCAGGCGTCAGGACATTCCCTAGTTTTGAGGCAACTCACCTGTATCTGAGAAGGGACACAGGCACAGACGCCTACTGGCCATGTATACAGGACACCACAGTTCGGGCCCAAAGTCCCAGGGACTCCCCAGTCCCTGGCAGTGTGGCTGCGAGAGTGACCCTGGCCTGGCTTCTGTACCTCAAGCAAGTGAGACGTGTTGACCCCATCCTAGGTCTCCCCAACCCAGCAGCTTCTCTGTGTGCTGGTGACAGGCTAGAGGTCAGACACTGGGGGAATGGCTGTCTTTCCTTGTTCTGCGCCATCTTCCAGCTCTGCTCTAGGGCTGTGGGAAGGCATGCTGGGACTTGCAGGGCAGCCCGATGTGGGAGAGGTGGGTGGCCAGCATCCTACGCTGCCCCTGTCAGAGAGGGACCTGGGCCCCACCTTGCGGGGCTCCCAGTCGGGATGGAGGATCCGGAGCTGACTCAGGGCATGCTGAGGCGGGCCCTGGCCAGGTGTGCTGGTGCTACCCGGCCATCGAGGGACAGCTTCCTCACAGCGCTGGCTCGGGCCTCCCAAGTGGACTCTGGGGAGTGGGTGGGGCCGGGGAGTTCCAGTAAGTGTTGGGACTGCTTGTGTTCCTGGTCCTGATTTCTGGCTGTTGAGAGGAAGGACCTGCCCAGAACAATGGCCGGAGCCAGGCCAGACTGGGTCAGCCCGGTGGGGGAGGAGTGGCCAGGGCAGTGCTGTCTGTGTGCAGGGGCTGAGCCGAGCAGGGCGGTGACGCGGCTCTGCTTCCTTTCTAGATGCAGCTGTCTGTCCTGGGAGCCTGGACTGCGCCCTGAAGAGGCGGGCACGGTGCCCCCCCGGCGCGCACGTCTGTGGGCCCTGCCTTCAGCCCTTCCGGGAGGATCCGCAAGGCCTCTGTGTACCCAGGATGCGCCGGCCTGTGGGTATGGGAGGAAGGGTGACCCTCCCCCTCCCCTGTCCTGACACATTTGCCGCTCAGTCTCGGCTCCTAGGTCCCTTGAGCTTTGTCAAGTGTCGGAGACTCTTCTGTCTCCCAGTGGCCTGGTGATCTTTCCAGATAGCACCAGCCCAGAGCCTGACAGTGTGCCGAGGCCTGGGGCAGTTAGCCCCTACCAGGGCAAGGGGCGTGTGGTGTGAAACGCTGGGGTGGCTCCAGGAGAGGAGGGATTAGAGCTCTCCAGGCCCCACCCCCTGGGCTGCCCTGGCTCCTTGCCCAGGGTGAGGGACAGGGTGGGGGGAGCCCAGACACCAGCCCCACTCTGACAGCTGCCCTAAGTTCCTATTGATGACCTGGGGGGTGGGGGGGGGACAGAATGGGGCCTCTCCCCTCTTCTTGAGGAGTCACTGCCTGTCTTGGTGGAGAAGGGGTGGAGTGATGCATGGGTAACAGGTGGGGTGAGGGGCACCCCTTCCCTTCTCCTCCTGGCCTTGGCACATTCCCCTAACTCCTCCACCCCCTTGCCCCCACCCCCACTTCCCTGGGAAAGCTGCTGCTCTCATGGACCGCCTTCAGCTGTCACCATTACAACTCGGGATGGCCAGGGCTGGCAGGCCGCACCTGGTCCTCTGGCCACCACCGGTGCCTGGGAGGAGCCTGGAGGGAGAAGGAGGCCTAGGCCTGCAGTCTGGTTCCTGGATGGGCCTCACCTTCTCTGGAGGGCCACCTGCAGCCGGTGTTGCCAGGGAGGGGCTGGGAGCCTCTCCACCTGATGGCCCCTCCCCCTCCCCAGGGGAGAGCCTGCCCAGGCCCAGAGTGGAAGATGAGATTGACTTCCTGGCCCAGGAGCTGGCCCGGCAGGAGCCTCGGCACTCCATGCTCACCGCGCAGCCCCAGCTTGAAGGCGGACAGCGGCACCTGGAGCCGGGTGAGCCCCGCCGGTCCCCCTGTGTCTCCCCACCACTTCTGATCCCCGGCCGGTCCTGTGTTCTAACCTTAACCTGCCTTCTCTCTGCAGCAGCCACCCTGGGGCTCTCCCAGCGCCGCCAGGGCCCCGACCTGGGCCTCCCCTCCACTCTGGGAGCCCCTGCACCCACGGCCCACACCTCCTTGGGCTCCCCTGTGTCGTCTGGGCCGGTGCACATGTCCCCCTTGGAGCCCCGGGGCGGGCGCGGGGACGGCCTCGCCCTCGGTAGGTCTGTGGGTCTGTGGGTCTGTGGGTCTCAGGTGGGCCGGACGCAGGGTCCCGCCCAGAAGGCCGGCCTGACCGCGCCCCCTCTCCGCAGTGCTGGTCGTGGCGTGCTCGGTAGCCGGCGCGGCCGCCCTCGCCGTGGCCGCCCTCTGCTGGTGCAGGTGAGCGCGGGACGCGCCGGGGGACTGGGGACGGCGGGCGGCGACCCCGCGGGTCTCAGGCTCCACTCCCCGCAGGCTGCAGCGAGACCTCCGCCTGACTCAGAAGGCCGACTACGCGGCCCCGCAGGCGCCGGGCTCCCCCGCGACGCCCGGGATCTCGGTGCGTGGCGCCGCCCCTCTGCCCCTCCCCGCCGCCCCGCCGCGCCTCCCCGCCGCGGCCCGACCTCCCTGCCCTCTCCCTGCACAGCCGGGCGACCAGAGGCTAGCGCACAGCGCCGAAATGTACCACTACCAGCACCAGAGGCAGCAGATGCGGTGCCTGGAGCGGTGAGAGGCCCCACCCGGTCGGCCCACCCGGACCCCGCCCCCGCCCGGTGCGGCTAACCCTCCCTCCGTCCCACCCTGAGCCGCTACCCTTACCCCTGGGCTCCGGGAGGACACGAGCCCAGCCCCCCCTTGCAGCCTGGGCCCCTGGCACCGGAGGGTGCGGGAGGACCCAGCCGTCCCGCCTCCCACCCAGGCATAAAGAGCCGCCCAAGGAGCTGGAGTCGTTGTCCTCCGACGAGGAGAACGAAGACGGCGACTTCACAGTGTACGAGTGCCCGGGCCTGGCCCCGGTGAGTGCAGGGGGTGGGGTGGGGGGGTGGGCACTTACCCGGGCGGTCCCCTGGCGCACCCCCGCCTGCCTGACACTGGCCTTCACAGACCGGAGAGATGGAGGTCCGGAACCCGCTGTTCGATCACTCCTCGCTGGCCGTGCCCCTGCCGCAGTGACCCTGAGGCTGCCGCCCACCTTCCCCGGACTGCATGGCCCATGGGTGGGGAGGGGCAGGGCCGGGTGTTTCCCTTTAGAGAGACCTTGTTCCGAAGGTGGGGTGCTTGTGGCTGGGCCAGGGCACGGAGGGCTGGCTGGGGTGGGGGCGGGAACCCCTTTTGAGAAGACTCAGCTCCTCCTGCCAGGGACCACTTTCCCCTCGCACCTGTCCTCTGGAGTCAGAACACGCACATGAGGGGGTGAGGCCAACCCTAAGGGCCAGGCTTGGATGAGGCATCCTGGAGACAGAGCCAATTAAAACTCATTTCAAACCCACCATCTTGGCGTGTGCTGGAGACTGGCGTCTGTCCCACCATCTGGGGCCATGGTGGACAGACCCTGTAGTAGGGGCCTGGGGCTCCCGCCTACACTCCCAGGGATGGGGGGGCATCTCTATGCCCTGCTGGGGAAGAGGGGCTTTATTTTTCCACCAACACAGAGGACCACCCTTACTGCGTTTCTCCCGTAGGCCTCACCCCTACTGAAACTTCTGTCTCAAGTTGGAGAGGGAGGGGTGAAACATGGGGCCAGGCGGGTCTGGAGTTGGTACCCCTCCCTGTATGCTAAAAAGGGCAGGGCAGCAGGGGACATGGGCGCCCACACACACCTGGCAGTGGGCACCCACACGCCATTTCTGCTGTTGCCCACCCGGGCCAGAAGGCAGGGAGGAAGCAGGCCCGAAGTGTTGCAGGGACCACAGAGACACCTGGGCCCGCAGCCCGTGTGGGGGTGCGGCAGGCAGAGGGACCCGAGGGTTAGAGGCTGCACGCGGGCTGCTAGGCCAGGGGGAGCAGACGAGGGGAGAGAGGTGGCAGGGGCCCTGAGTGTCAGGAGCTGGGTCTTGGCCCGCCCCAGTCACCACCCAGGAGCAAGGAGGCAGGTGGAAGTTCAGAACGGGGGTGAGGTGAGGGGGGCGCACCGTGTGATCAGAGGTGCAGAGGGGTTTCAGGAAGCAGGAGAGCCTGCTACAGACGTGGACGGGGTGCAGGGATCAGACCTATCTGCCCCACGAGCCCGGGGAGGGGAAGGGTTGGGTTTAGGAGCCCCTTGGTGGTTCCTCCGGTTGGGGTCCTAGAGGCTTCTGAACTTCTTTTTATTTACTTTTTAATGTTTATTGATTTATTTTGAGAGAGAGAGCAGGGGAGGGTCAGAGAGGGAGAGAGAGAATCCCAAGCAGGCTCCATGCTGTCAGCTCAGAGCCAAACCTGGGGCCCAACTCACAAACCGTGAGATCCGTGAGGTCCTGACCTGAGTCAAAATCACGTCAAAAGTTACCCAGCTGAGCCCCCCAGGCGCCCCGGGAACTCTGACCTCAGGGGCAGCGCTGAGAGGGGAAGCCAAGGCCGATTTGGGACAGACGGGTTCCGAGGAGAGACTGGTGGGCTGGGCTGGGGGAGATGGGGTTGAGCCTGCTTGCGGCACACGGCTTGTCCCAAAACCATCCGTCCCTGGGGCTAGCGCGCGCCAGGATGCGAAGTCCCTTCCCCCCACCCCGGCTCCTGGGCTGTGGCCTGGGGCTGGCCCGCAGCTGGGAGCCTCGGTTTCCCTTCTGTGCACTGGTGTGGGAGATGGAAGGAGGCAGTTCAGGGAGCTGGGAACCTGTGGGTGAAGACAGGGTGATGATCACATGTCCACTGTCGCTTAATCTGTGCCATCAGGGGCGATAGCCACGGAGGGAACGTGGTGTGGAGGGGTTCCAGCCTCTCTCAGGAAGGCCCAGGCGGTCTGTCTTGCTGGCTGGCTCCTGCATGCCCAGGTCCTCCGGGCTCTGGGGTCAGGCCCGGTGTCAGGACCCTTGCCTCTGCCCCCTCCTGCGGCCTGACCTGGGCAGAGAGCGGCCACCAGGTCTTTTCTAGCTTCTGTCCCCAGGGTCCTGGCTGCCTGCTCCCCAGGGCCCCAGACAGGGGGGGGCCCCCTTCCGGGGCAGCTGCAATGAGATGGGAACCTACGTCTGGGCCAGGAAGGAAGGGCAGGGTCTGGGGTCCTCCAGGCAGTTGGGTCTCCCTTGGCCCACTTCGCTGCCACAAGGCCCTGAACAGCTAGGCAGCTGCCCCCTGCCTGGTTCAGGTGGCTTCCATCGCCTCAGGCCACCTCAGCAGGGCCTGTCCCTGCTTTTGTCTAGACTACAGCCACCCTTTCTCCCACAGGCCCAGGGCTGCCCTGGGGCGGGGGCTTAGGGCCCAGAGAAGCTCTATCACCACAGGGACTCTGGGGACCCCAATCCTGGGCGAGGGGCCCATTACCTTCCTCCACACCACCCGTGGCCTCACACCCCCCCATCGCTGTTCCGTGCCATCCCGGGGGCCTGCCCATGAGCAGCCTTCTCAGTACAGCAGGCTGATGCCATCCATGCCCAACGGCCTGGCCCTGCGCAGAGCCTTCCTGTGCTTTGGCTCTTCACCGGCCTTCCCCAGCTTGATGTCCTCCTTGAGCACAGGTGACAACATGTGACATTCTCACAGCCCAGCAGAGACCCTGAGGTGACACCCATCTGTGTGGAGATGCCCCCACCCCTGTGAGACCCTTACCCTGCAAGAGAGTGAGACCACACGGGGCACAGGGTGTGGGGGGTGGTCCCTGAGCCAAGACCGTGCGACGTGGGCACCGTCCCTGTGTGGACTCCGGGAGGTGGTGCCTTCCTCCTGCGGTGCAGACACGCTTCCCCGTCCGCCTGGGTGGCTCCCAGTCCCCCAGCGCCCCCCCACCCCAACTCTGGGTCTCCTGCAGAACAGAAAGACAAGGCAAGCAAACTCAGTGCACAGGGATCCTGGCGCTGGTCTCGGATGAGGAAGTGGACGTGCTCCCGGCCTGGGCAGCCAGGGAAGGGGTAGGAGAGCACGCGCTGTGCCGCCGGCCTGGACCTGGGCCCTGTGGCCGGTCCACGGGGGCTTCTGCAGCTCGAGACGGGAGCTGTCTCCTGCTGCATCTGGCTCCCGGCACAGCCCGCGGGCCGCTCCCGCAACCTGGGAGCTCCTTGGCTGCCTGCCCCTCTCTGCACCCACGTTCCCGAGGCGGCCCCTGCACCCTCAGCATCACCTGGTTGTGGACAACGCAGTGCGTGCCGGCTGCCCTCTGCTGCCCCTTGCTCTCTCCCCCGAGGGAGCAGGTGGCTTTGGAGCACGGCCACCAGGGGGCCTTCTGGGCACGGCATGGACTCTGGCCTCCCCAGGATAACCCTGGGGGCGGCAGGCAGCTAGCTCTGGCCCTCCTTCCCTGAGGCAGCCCCCACCCCAGGCTGGGGCTAAGGCTAGGTCCACCCCCCACCGCCCTAGGTGCTGCTGTCTGGCCGCTGTCTGTAAGGGGGAGGCGGCCAGTGGCCTGCCCTCTGTCTGGGGCGGGGGCCCCCACCCCCAGCTGTGGTTCCTCCAGTGGGTGCCCACCGGGAGGCTGGCCCTGAAGCGGCCCCGAGGGCTCAGTGTGCCCCCGATCCCAAGATGCTCACGGGCCGCGGAGGAGTTGGGCGCCTCCTGCGTCCCGGAGAGTCACAGGGCCTGGGATGAGGCGGCAGGATGAGGCCCTGCTCTCCCTTTGACTCACGCTTTCTCACCTTCTTGACTTTCCCCTGAGAGCCTCTCATTCTGACCTGTTTCTAGGCCAAACCTCGGGGCCTCGTTTCCCAGCCAGCAGGTTCCCATGACAGGGCCCTGTGGCCGCCAACCCGAGCTGGCAGGTGTGACTGGGGAGCAGCGGACCGGGGCGGAGGGCAGGGAGAGTCCTCTGAATCCACCCAGAAAGGTAGCGGGCTGTGGGCGTGGGTGAGGCCTGTGGCGAGGGCCTCGGGCAGCCTGGCCGTGCAAACAGGAAGGGCACGGCGCTGGCAGCCAGAAGCCAGGTCGCTAGCTGGCTGGGGTGGGATCAGCCCCTTCCCCCCTGCCCCCCTGCCCACCTGCTGGGTGCGGAGAGGTGGGCTGATCCGGGGCTGATCCGGGGCTGATCCGTGGGTGCTCTGCGGGCCCCCTGCCAGCGAAGAGAAGCCAGGGTGGGGCTAAAGGCCCAGCACCACACGGGGCATCCCCCTAAAGTCGGGGCAGCTGCAAGCGCACGAGCCGGCAGCTGCCGCGGGCTCTGGGCGGGCCCTGGTGCCCACCGGCAGGGCGTTAGGCCTGGCTGCTGCACGAATGCCACAGGCCAACGGCCTCCCTCCCCTCCTTCCACATTGCGCAAAGCCCCACTGCAGCTCAGAGGTCATGCAGGGGCGGGGGAGCCGCACAGACGCCACGCTGCCCCCTCCTGCCTCCGTCTCCTCCGTGGATCTCGGGCCAGCTCCCGGCTCCACCCTGACACCAGTCTGGTCCTCACGAGGGGGCGGGAGCTGGGAGAGGCCAGCAGCCCCAGGTGCCCCAGAGTGAAGAAGGACGGGGAGAGCGGGCCATGCAAGGTCCCCAGAACGGGGTGGGGCAGCAGATCCAGCCAATAGTTCCTCTTTGCTCTTCCTTCCATGACAGCCGTGCGGCAGATTGAAGAGCACGACCGGCCTGAGGCCTCCAGAAGCTGAGCACGAGGGCCGGTCCTTGCCCTGCCACATCCAGGACCAAGCAAGGGTCCAGCCAGGGTGAAGGAAGTGGATGGGAACCGGCTGAGCTGAGCGAGGGGAGGGGGCTGGAGCTCAGGGGAGGCCGACCTCATCTCCAACTCAGAGGAACTGGAGCAGAAAGGGAAGGAACTTGACCTCCAGGCCTGGGCCCCCAGGGCTGGCTGGAGGGCAGTGGTGGGGGGAGGAGAAGGCCTCTGGACTTCTGCCTTCCTTTTCCTGGAGCAGGCGCCAGCCCCCTACCAGCCAGCGTCAGGGACACAACGACTCCTTCCCTTTCCACCCTGGAAAGCCCCCTCCCTGTCCCCACCCCCATCCTGGGCTGTGGGGCCTGGAGGAAGGAGGCCTGGAGCCCCCGAGGGCAGGCCCCTGCCCACACTCCAAGCTGGCAGGGACCTGGGACTTCTGTGGACATGTGTCCTGGGGCTGGGCCCAGGCTGGCGTCTGCCCTTTCTGGACACGTGCCGTGGCCTGGTGTGGATGGAGAAGGCACGTGCCGTGGCCTGGTGTGGACACTCCCAGGACCGCGGGACAGTCCCCCTCTCTGGGAATCTGGGTTCTGGGGTGAGGCGTCCTAGAGGTGGCAGGGATGAGGGGGGCAGCCCAGCGAGAGGCCGAGGGTGAAGCTGCAGGCTCCTGGCAGAGAGCTGAGCACAGTGCATCTGCCGTGCCAGGGTCGGGGAGCGGCGGAGCGGGGCAGGCGGGCGTTGGGCAGGGGAAGTGGGTGATGCTACCGCAAGAGGGGGCCTCCCCGGGAAGTGCGCCCTGCTTTCCGGGCCTGGGTGGTGGGCAGTGACTGGGTCCCTCATGGCAGGGGCTCTTCTGGGAAGGGGCCACCTCCGCCCAGGACGCACCCCCCCCACTGGCCCCAGGCCTCTTCAAGGGCCAGCGGGGGAGGGGGGCCTGGTATGGGGCTCTGGATGGCGCCCCTCCTATAACTGCCTGCCCCCCACCCCCACAGCCAGAGGATTCGTGGAGAAACTCAGCAAGCGAGGCAGCCAGGATGGTGGTTGATGCCAAAGGTCACCCCCAGGGCGGGGAGCAGGGGCGGGGCGGGAGCAGGAAGACACCCTGGTTTCTCTCATCTTGGGCAGATGAAAGGAGATTGCCTCCAGGTGGAGCTGAGCGTGGGGGTGCAGCTGTGATTTCAGGGTGCCTCTGCTAGTGGCTGCTGTGATTTGAGATTCTCGGGTGGCTGGGACCGGGCCCTGTGGATGAGTAACGCCGGTGAGTGTCTGGTCTCCGGGGAGACGGGGGCTGGGAGGCAGGGGCTCGCGGGCGAGCCTGGGAGGACAGCTTCTCTCCGTGTCCTGTGTAGGGTGCTGCCCCACTCAGAGGCATCGGGCCTTGGGGACGATGGCCGGAGCCGCCCTGCTCTCCACCCTATGGATCCTGTGGCAACTCGGGTCGGCCCCTGGGGGCGTCCCCGCGGCAGTGCCCCCACTCACCATCCTCATCTGGCACTGGCCATTCGCCAACCAGCCCCCAGAGCTGCCCGGCAACACCTGCGTCCGCTACGGGGTGACCCGCTGCCGCCTGAGCACCAACCACAGCCTGCTGGCCAGCGCGGATGTCGTGGTCTTCCACCACCGCGAGCTGCAGACCCAGCGGGCCCGCCTTCCGCTGGCTGAGCGGCCACCCGGGCAGCCCTGGGTGTGGGCCTCCATGGAGTCGCCCAGCCACACCCACGGCCTCCGGCGCCTCAGAGGCATCTTTAACTGGGTGCTCAGCTACCGGCGCGACTCGGACATCTTCGTGCCCTACGGCCGGCTGGAGCCTCGCCGGGGGCCCGCCCGGCTGCTGCCGGCCAAGAGCAGGGTGGCCGCCTGGGTGGTCAGCAACTTCCAGGAGCGGCAGCGGCGCGTGCAGCTGTACCGGCAGCTGGCGCCTCACCTGCAGGTGGATGTGTTCGGCCGTGCCAATGGGCGGCCGCTGTGTGCCGACTGCCTGCTGCCCACCGTGGCCCGGTACCTCTTCTACCTGTCCTTCGAGAACTCGCAGCACCGAGACTACATCACCGAGAAGTTCTGGCGCAACGCTCTGGCAGCCGGCACCGTTCCTGTGGTGCTGGGGCCCCCGAGGGCCACCTACGAGGCCTTGGCACCTGCTGACGCCTTCGTGCACGTGGACGACTTCCGCACAGCGCAGGAGCTGGCCTCATTCCTGGCGGGCATGAACGAGAGCTGCTACCGACGCTACTTTGCCTGGCGAGACCGGCTCCGCGTGCGGCTGTTTGGGGACTGGCGAGAGCGCTTCTGTGCCATCTGCACCCACTACCCCCGCCTGCCCCGAGGCCAGGTCTACCAGGACCTCGAGGGCTGGTTCCAGGCCTGAGCCCCGGCTGCAGGAGGAGGCAGAGGAGGGTGGCTGGGGTGCTGGTGGTATGGGGGGAAGGTTGGGTGTTGAAATAAAACCACTGGGCATCCGGCCCCGATGCACAGCCATCAGGTTAATGTGGAGGCTGGGGTCAGAGGCTAGAAAGCAGGGCTGTAGGAGGAGTGGGCTGATCTGGGCAGGCTGCCTGGAGGAGGCTGGTGAGCATTGGAGCAAGGGTTTGGGGGTGAAGGTTGAGAGCAGGGAGTTAGTGGGAGTGCATGTTGCTAGTTGATCAAAGATACGGGTTCCCACGATCTCCGAGGACCTCCCTCCCCACCTTGGTGAAATGTCGGGTGAATCAAGGCTGTCCCAGACACGGGCTCGGAGAAGCCAGAGGCAGGGCGCTAGGCCTGGGGAGCATGCCCTCCTGCAGTCTGTGGGGGTTAAGGCTGCACCCCTGGACCTCCTCTGTAAGTGATCGCTGGCCAAGGTCATGCGGCTACATCACCCATGCCCTCCACGGTGCTGCAGCCACCGTGCGAGGACTGTGCCAGGCCTGGGGACACCATGCAAGCTCACCAGGCCGCTGGCTTCTGGCACCCGTGATCCACTCTGGGAGGGGCAGCCGCCAATAAAGGGAAGACAAGAACAGCACGTGCTGACTCTCCACCTCCCTGCCCACCCCCTGCCGTTTCACCCCTGCCACACAGGCCTCCTTGTCCTGAGGGAATCGGGCCTGCTCCTCCTCAAGGCCTCCAAGCTGGAGCTCCCCGTGCTTGAGAGACCCTCCCCCACCCTGCCCTGCCCTGGCCTTCTGGCTTCCTTTAGCCCCTGCCAGATGAATGCCATGGCATTGGAGAGCCTTCCCTGACTGAGGTGGGTGGAGAGTAGGGAGTGCTGAGGTCTGAAACCTGTCTCGGGGGGTCAAAGATACCCCGTCCTGAAGACCCTAGGGTTGCATTTTCAGGCTGCAGAGGCGTCCGGGGTGTGGCAGAGTTTGCTTTGTTATACACGGTTCTCTCTGACAGGTGGTTGGTGGCCGCAAGGGCAGAAATGGGTACTGACAATGGGCGGGGCAGTCGGGGCAGCCCCCCGTGGCAGGCTGCATGGAGGGGAGGAGAGGAGAAGCTAGGGGTGCTGATAGGGGTTCCAAAGGGCCGAGCCCTGCCCCAGGTGGGGTTGGGCGGCATGTGGAGGCAGGAAGCTGCCCTCCCCCTTGGCAGTGGTTTGTGGGAAAGGCCTGCCAGTGACTTCCTGCCCTGACCTAGCAGGAAAAAGGAGGTGTCCTCAGGATGCACGATGGGGTGGGTGGGGGACGGTGTCCCCCTCTCCACCCCACCCCACTGTAAAGACGGAGCTAGGAAGGGGCAGGTAGCTGTGATCCCCTGCCATTCAGCTTAGGGTGCACTCTCTATGTGACCGGCAGACACTGGACATCTCGGCCCTGTGCCTCCCATTGGCAAGTGGGGAGACTGAGGCTGGGGAGGAGCCATCAGAGCCGCCCACAGACGCTCCCTGCCCTCTGCTGCCCTCTGCTGCTCTCTGCTGGCCTCC
>CM053568.1:814498-825216 GCA_028646485.1 Cryptoprocta ferox
CCCCCCCCCCCGCCCCATCCTGCCACTTGGTCACCAAGTGGCTGCTTCACAAGGGACCAAGGGACAGACGAAGTTCTTCCAACGGTGGGACAGCCCACCTGCAACAAGCGCCCACCCCTCCCTTAAGAGGCGTGTGTCAGGAAGCACCCGGTGGGGCCAGAACGTTGCTTCTGGAAGACCTGAGGGTGGACATTGCCCGCCCTGCACAGGTGGGATCTCCAGCCAGTTGCTAACCCTTCCCCTCCCCACGAGCGGGCGGCCACACCCTTCCAGCCTGGCAGTGACCCTGGGGACCAAGACCTGGCTCTGACGACCAGATGAAATTCCTGCCAGCAGCACTTGTTCGCGTGAGGCTGCGGGTGGTGGCCCGGTGGGGGCCGAGCCTCCCCTAGCATCCCCTCAGGGCGCCCTGGGGGCCGGGGGCCGTGTTGGGGCGCCTGTGCGGGAGGATCCCGCCGGGGGCTGCTGCGCGCAGGCCCGATGCCCCCGGGAGAAAAGCGCCCCGGAGGGGGGGGTGAGTCGGAGTCTCGGTTTAGACGTGGGCTCCGGGGCGCGTCACTTCAACGCCTGGCGAGACGCGGGCGACCAAGGAGCCCCCCTCCCCCCGCGGCGGGGCAGAGCTGCAGGAACGCCCCGGCAGGGCGACGGGCGTTCCGGGCGCGGACCGCGGCGGCCGGCGCGGCGCGGCGCCTTTAAGCGGGGGCGGCGCGGGCGGGGGGCGGGCGCGAGCGGCTGTCGCCGCGGCCGCCGGGGCGGAGCCAGCGCGGAGCCGGTCCCGGACGCCCGAGACCCCGCCCCGCGCGGGCGATGCCGAGCGGCGCGGCGGGCGGCGGGGCCGGCGGGGCGCGCAGACGAGCGGGCCGCGGCGCGAAGGCGGCCGGAGCGCGGCCCCGCCATGGGCTTCCTGCACCAGCTGCAGCTGCTGCTCTGGAAGAACGTGACGCTGAAGCGCCGGAGCCCGGTGAGCGAGCCCGCGCGCCTCCCGGCCTGCCCCGAGCGGGAGGGTGCGCGCACCGGGGCCAGCGGCGCGCTTTCCGCGCGCACGTGCGGCCGGGCGCGCGCAGACCCCGGGAGGGCGCCGGGGGCGGCGGGCCCGAGACCCCTCCCCGCGGGACCCCGCCCGCCCTGGCGGGCTCCGGCCTCCGGCCTCCGCGGAGGGGGTTCGGCCGTGCCCAGTCCGCGGCCCGCGCCCGCTGACATTCGCGGTGCTCGGCTGAGTCACGGGATGGGCGCCCTGCGCGAAGCGCTATTGGGGTCTAGCTGCGAGAGTAGGGGGTCGAGCGGCCCCAGGACCCTGGGGTCGCGGGAGGCCCTGGTTCCCGGGACAGAGAGCAGGCATGGGGGGACTCTGTCCAGCCCTGAGGGTCCTTGGCCTCTGGGCCCAGCCCCCCTGGATCCCCTGCAGGGACCTTGCCCCTTCCCTCTCTGCACCACTCCTCTGCCCTTGGGCAGACACCTCTCTTCCTCCCTTGCCTCCTCCCCTTCCCCCTCCTCCTCCTCCTCCTCTTCACCCTTCCCGAAAGTCCACTGGCCCTTGCTCCTGCCTCCTCACCAATGGGAATGCCCTTGCTGTGCCAGCATCGGCCAGCCTGCATCCCTGCGCCCCTTTGTCCTTTGGGGCAGCTCTCCCTGAGGGCGATCTGCCTTCTGGTCTCCCCGGCCCCAGCTTCCTTTGGGAGCCGGATCCTGCTATTTGGAGATGTGACCTCCAAGCACCCCAGCTGCCCGCCTTGTGCCCGGGGCAGCCAGGGGCCTGAGGGTGCAGGACATAGCAGCTGGCAGGGGCGGAGGCCGTGGTGAGGAGCCAGCCTGGGGCAGAACGGGTACCATCACGCTGGCCCTCACCGCTCTCGCCCCGGGAAGGGCAGGGTCATCTCCTGTTGTCCTGCCCAGCCGACAACAGCACAGGCACCAGAGAGGCCCGGGCAGCTCCAGTGTCTGAACGGGCCCTGGGGATTTTCCACAGCCAGGCCCAGAGCAGGCTGGGGTCCAGAGTGGGGGCCTGAGCAGGAGGCATCCTCTTGCCCACCTGGGGCCCAAGAGGCTCCTCTCCCCCCTGACTTTGAGACCACTTGGGCAGATGAGCCTCTGCCTGGGTCCCTCCTTGAGGAGGGCTCTGGAGTGCATGATGAGAAACCCAGGGCTGCAGACGGGGTGGGGTGGCCGTCATCACCACGGCTGGCAGGAGTGCCCCGGGCACCTGAGCCTGGCAGGGAACCGGGGTTGAGTCCACTCCCTGCCCACATGCCTGGGGCTGGCTGGCACCAGGTCCCATGGATCAGGCCTGCAGCCTCTGGTGCACCTTTCCCTGCTTCAGATTTGGGGTCACTGGGGACACTAGGGCAGGGCTCAGGGGAGGAAGGGGGATTGGGGTGTGGGCATGCATTAGCATTATCCCAAGGGCTCTGGGCAGGAAGGGCCCCCCCCCAAGGGGCTGGGAGCAGAGCCTAGAACGATGGCCCCTGCATCCACTGGAGACTGCAAGGCTCAGGGAAGGGAGCAGTGGCTTGTGGGGCACCTGGTGAGCAGGTGGGAGGTGCCTACTGCCCTACACCCAGGAGTGGCCCCCACCTACTAGGTTGGGCCTTCCCTAGAATCTTCCTGTACCCTTCCCAGTGGCACCACCTGGGGCTGGTTTTTCCTGTACCCTGGCCAGCGGCACCACCAGGGGCTGGTTAGGACACATGGAGGTCCTTGGCCTGAGGCCACAGCGAATCAGAAATTCCTCCTCCAGGGTGGCTAAGGCCTTGCTGGGCTCATGCCACGGGGCTGGGGCAGGGGCTGGCCGGATGCCTGGCCCTCTCTTGCTGGCCCCCCCACTTTCCTGGGAGGGTCTTGGGCTTCGGAGTTGGACCTGTGGGCTTGGCCAACAGAGTTTCTGCTCTGCATTCTATGTACTTCTCTGGGGCGTGGGGAGGGCTTGGTTCTGAGGGAAGGGACGAAGAATCTCTGTGCCCTGCTCGCTTACTCTTCCCAACCTCTGTGCCTTGGTTTGTCCATCTGTGAGTGTCACCTGTCCCCTCTGGGCTGGGCATGGGTCTACCTTGCTGTAGGGACTGGACTGCCGTAGCATCATCCCTGGGGTAAGAGTTAGGCCGCTCCATCTTCAGGCCTCCTCTGTTCTCCCCTTGACATAGCAGGGGGTGGCTTGGGCCCCGAGGGGGCACCCAGCCTGGCAACACCACAGGGGCACTGGGCTAGTCTCAAGGGACTGGGGTTTAATCACCTGGCAGGCCGCTGGTGGGGTGCCCAGGTGGGGCCCCCAGGTGGGGCCGAACCTGCACTGCCTGCTTGTAACCAGATGCCCCTCTGGCCAGCCGCCTGCCCTCCCGCCAAGCAGGCCTCCCTCCTCCCAGAAGCTCCTGCGCGACTGTTGCTATAGCGATGAGGAGGTAGCTGTGGCCTGTTGCTGCAGTTACGCGGTGGAGGTGCCCAGCGGCAGGCGGGTGTGGGCGGGGCTGGCACCATGGCCATGACCCTGGGGTCCTGCATCGCCACTTGCACGCAGCCACCCTCGCTCTGTGTATGCGTGTGTGGCATCTGCCCGTCCCCAGCCCTGTGGGTGCCCATGGTGCCTCTCCGGCTAGCCCTGGGGCACCCAGGGGGTGGAGGCTGGCACGGGCTGGGGCGGGCGTGGGGTGCGGACACACAGTGGGGTGTTCCAGGCCACAGAGCACTATTGTCAGAGAGCAGTAAACAGGGGCAGCTGTTCCACCCCGGGGAACCAGGAGCTCGGGCCCTGGGCCAGGCGGAATGCCACCGGGGTGGGGGCTCTGAAGCTGCTTTTGGGGCAGGGAGAGAGGAGGAAGGAAACCTGGAGCCTCTAAGAGCTGGGTGGGGCGTGGGGGTCAGGGTGTGTCTTTGGGCTGAGCAGGGGCTCTCCCTCAGAGCAGCTGGCCTGAGGTCCTTCTCCACCTTCCTTCCCTGAGCTGGGAGAGATGGGGGTGGTCACGGGTGTCAGACACAGGGGAGCCTGGGTCCCTGGGGCCGTTGGCGTTTCTCTCCCACACAGAGCAGTTCCACCAGGGCTCACCTTGGCGCCCAGGCGCGGGTGGCAGGGTGGCAGGGGCAGTCCCAGGAATACTGAACAGGGTGCTGGGGAGGGCAGGCAGGGCTGCCGAGCCCCCCTGAGCCACGTGGGGGTGAGGGGAAGGGGCCAGGGCGGAAAGAGGTACCTGTGCCGCAGGGACTCAGGACTGTCAGACCTCTGCCCAGGTTTCCCCGGAGGCTCAGGGCCCTGGGCTAGAGCCATGCCTCCTCCTGTCCAGGCCTTGTCTTCCTCAGCTCTTCTGTGGGGTGTAATGACGCTGTCGCAGTGAGAAGTACTGACTCTGGGGGAGTGTGGGAGCTGAGATAGGGCCCAAGGCCACCTCCAAGATTCTAGCCAGGAGAAGGTGGGGAAAGGGAAGCTGAGCTGGGCAGATGCGCGGGTCAGAGCAGACCACAAGCTGGGTGTTTTGTCTCTACTGGCAAATCAGTGTGGCAAACAGAACCTGGGCTGGGGGGCGGGAGACCTGATTTGCTTGGGGCAGACAACGCTCATGATCTTGCCCTTCCAAAAGGCCCGCGAAGGGGGTGGGGGTGCAGACTCTGTTGACCCTGAAGGGCCTGGGTTGACCTTTTGTGGCCCCTGTGGGAATATGTGGGGTCCAGGCTGTCCCGCGCAGCCCCCGGCAGGTGGTGTGGGAGACCAGGCTGCCCCGGCAGGTGGCCTTACTCAGCCCGCCCTTTCCAGTGGGTCTTGGCCTTTGAGATCTTCATCCCTCTGGTCCTCTTCTTCATTCTGCTGGGGCTTCGGCAGAAGAAACCGACTATCTCTGTGAAGGAAGGTGAGCGTCCCTGAGGGCGGGCCCAGGGCACAGCTGGGTGGTCAGGGTGGGGCAGGAGGCCCTCACCGCGTCCCACACGCCTGTCCTTGTGCACTCGGCCACACACGTGCCCCAGCTGCCACGCTCCCTCGCGCGGTCCCTGGCCGTGCGTCCTGGCTGGGCCGGAGGCCCGGGCCGGCCGCGGCAGCCATCCCTCACGGTTCTCCTCTGTTCTGTTTCGCCCGTCCCCGTCCCCCGCATGGTCTCTTGTCCTCCTCCTGGGCCTGCATGCAGTCTGTAAGTGAGGCCTTCCTGGCGCGGCCTAAGCGCGCCCCAACCCCGCTTGCATTAACAGCCTTTCCGGGCCTGGCTGCGTCCTGCAGAAACCCCTGCCCGCTGTCGGGGACAGCTGGTGCACTGGGGGATGGGGGGCGGTGGGTGCTGAAGGGTGCCTGGGCCAGGTGGCTCCCAGGTCAAGCTTCTGGGGGCTTTCCATCTCTCTGTGGGGTCGCCTGGCCCTGCCTTGCAGGGCTGGGGCCGGGTCACCTGGCTGCTCCCCCAGCAGGTCCCTGTGGGCTCCTGCATACTCTCTGCTAACCAGCTGGCCAGAGAGGTCAGAGGTCACTGCCTGGTGGGGGCCCCAGGTGCTCCCTGGGGCTGTGGCCGCCGTGCCACACACCTAAATTCTTGGGGACGGTGTCAGGGCATTTTGGCCTTGGCTGGCTAAGGGAATAGGGACACCCTGGGAGTTGGGGGCAGGGATGGCAAGATACCCTTTGACCTCTGACCTGCTGGGGTCATTTGCACCAGAACTGTCAGCCCTCTGCCCCCTGTCTGCTGCCTGAAGCTGCTTTTCCTTCCTGACTTTCTCTAAATTTCTTTATTCGGCTTCCATCTCCCTTCCCTTTCTTGACTCCTTCCCCGCCTCCTGTCTTTCTGTCTCCACCCCTCGGGTCCTCTCACCTGCCCTGACCGCCCCCCTGCCCCCAGCTTTCTACACGGCAGCGCCACTCACCTCCGCGGGCATCCTGCCCGTCATGCAGTCTCTGTGCCCGGATGGCCAGCGAGACGAGTTTGGCTTCCTGCAGTACGCCAACTCCACGTGAGTGCCCCCCACCCCGCCCGCCGGGAGCCCACTCCCCCAACAGGGGCCAGTGGGTGACCTCGGATGGTGGTGCAGGGTCACTCAGCTTCTGGAGCGCCTCAACCGCGTGGTGGAGGAGGGTAACCTGTTCGACCCGGCGCGGCCCAGCCTGGGCTCGGAGCTCGAGGCCCTGCGCCAGCACCTGGAGGCCCTCCGCTCGGGCCCAGACGCCTGGGAGAGCCTTCCGGACAGACCTGCAGGTTCGAGCTGGCCCCGGGCCTGCCGGGGGGGGGGGGGGCTGCTGAGGGGCGGGGCCCGGACAGACCTGCAGGTACCCAGCGGCCAGGCCTGCGCAGGGAGTGGGGGGGCTTGAGGCCCAAGTTCTGGTGTCAGCTGGGTTCAAACCCCAGCTTGGTCACTTCTGACCGCGGGCTCACGGCTGGGCCTCCGTCTGAACCGTCGCTGTGAGTTCCCGGGGCAAACGTGCTCAGGGGGTCCTGGCCGCTGACCGCCACAGTGGCCGAGCCTGGTGCGGGAGCTTGGCTCTGAATCTGTTCTGGGTGCCTAGACCCTGGGGCCCAGCTGGCCCTTAGCGCCATCCTTCTGCCTGTCCAGTGTCCTCCTTCTCTCTGGGCTCGGTGGCCAGGGACCCACGGGAGCTCTGGCATTTCCTGATGCAGAACCTGTCACTGCCTAACAGTACGGCCCAGGCCCTCCTGGCTGCCCGGGTGGACCTGCCTGAGGTGAGGTGGCCTAGGAGGCCTCGGTGAGCACGTGTCTACTCCTGGGGTGGCTCCCAGCCCTGGGCCCTGTGCTCCACCCTCCTCCCCTGCTTGTAGGAGGCAGCCCTGGGGCCAGGCTCTGGAACCCCCTGGCTTGATCCATGCCCCCTTTACCCCCCAGGTCTATCACCTGCTTTTTGGCCCTTCACCTGCCCTGGATGTGGGGTCAGGACCCTCCAGGGGTCAGGAGCCCTGGAGCAATCCCCTATTCCGGATGGAGGTGAGGGGGCCTCTTAGTGGGACGGGTGTGCTGCCGTGTTGCCTGCCTCTGCCCGAGCGGGTGAAAAAAGGGGCCCCCTGGATAATTCCGTGCTTCTCCGGGGGGGTGAGGGAGGTCTCTGAATCTGTGGCTGGCACGGAGAGCAGGCAGGCAGGACAGTGAGTGTGTCCATCCCTTCTACCCCCATCACAGAGCCTGGGCTGTGTCAGACTCGGCATGGTGGGCGGGGCGGGGGGTGACCCGAGGTCTTCCTGGGCCGGGGCCTTGGTTTCCTCTGGGCTGAGGCTCCTGCCCAGAAGTTTCCTGCACCTCGTCCCCAGGAGATGCTGCTGACGCCTGCCCTCCTGGAGGGACTCACGTGTGCACGGGGCTCCGGGGGGCTGGGCCGCATCCTCACCATGGCCCGGGGTCAGCAGACGGTGCTGCAGGGCTACCGGGATGCCCTCTGCAAGGGGCAGGCTGCAGCCCGCGCCCAGCGCTTTTCTGGGCTGGCTGCTGAGCTCCACAAGCAGCTGGATGTGGCCAAGATGGCGCAGCAGGTGAGGCCCTGCCTGCCGGCTGGCCCACAGCCCCACTGTGCTGGGCCCCTTGCTGTCCTAGGGACTCCTGTGCCCAGGGCTGTGGCTGGGGTGTGCCCGTGGTTGGGTGTCCTGCACTCCCCCAGTGACAACATGCCTTGTGTCCCCTGCCCTGCCCCGTGGCCTCACCCCAGTGTGCTTCCTAGACCCCAGCCAATGCTCCCCTTCTCCCAGGGTGCGGACTCTTCCTCCGCCTCTCAGCCCAGCCTGTGCCCCCCCGACCCACCTTCACGATCGCCCGGCCCCTGCCCCCTCTCCTGGGCCTGCATTTCCCCACATGCCCGATCCTCCTCAGCTGGGCCTGGACGCCCCCAACGGCTCGGCTTCCCAGCAGCAGCCACCCCCACAGCGGCTGCAGGCGCTGCTGGAGGACCTGCTGGACGCCCAGAAAGTTCTGCAGGATGTGGATGTCCTCTCTGCTCTAGCCCTGCTGCTGCCCCAGGGCGCCTGTGCCCGTCGCGCTCCAGGGTCCCCAGTCAGCGGCCCCGGCAGGATGGCCAACGGCACGGGCACGGGGGCGGCGGTGGGCACGGGTTCCAACTCCACAGCGGAGGAGGGAGCTCCGTCCGCCGCAGCTCCAGCCTCCTCCGATGCGCTGCAGGGCCAGTGCTCTGCCTTCGTGCAGCTCTGGGCCGGTTTGCAGCCCATCCTGTGCGGCAACAACCGGTAGGTGGGCGGCAGGGAAGGGGGCAGGGAGACGGGGGTGGGGTCCGACCCCAGGCCTGGCTCTGACCCCCTCCCCCCCACCCCTCCCATCTTGACACCGGGCACCCATTCTGCGTCCCGGCCCCGTGCCCCACCCTCCCGATGCTGGCCTTCCACTCTGAGGTTCCGCCCCGTTCCCGGATCCAGACCCCCCCAGGCTCCGCCCCTCACGCCCCGCTCCCCCCGCCCTAGCACCATCGAGCCGGAGGCCCTGCGGCGGGGCAACATGAGCTCCCTGGGCTTCACCAGCAAGGAGCAGCGGAACCTGGGCCTCCTCGTGCACCTCATGACCAGCAACCCCAAGATCTTGTACGCGCCTGCGGGCTCCGAGGCCGACCGCGTCATCCTCAAGGTTCGCGAGTCTGGCGCCGGGTGCTTGAGCTGCACGCGTCTTCCGGGGCAGGAGCTGAAGGGGCTGGGCACAGGGTTCTGCAGGCCGGGGCCCCTGTGCAAAGTGGGGTCTGTAGAATTGGCATGGGAGGGGCGCAGCCTGGCACTTGAGTCTGACTCGGCTCTGCACGGGGAGGACCCACGGGGGCGTCCAGGGCACTTGGGGGCTGGGAACGGCCAGCAGTGCTGGTTTGGGGAGAGGAGAGGCCGCACGCCGGGACCCTTCACAGCAGCATCCAGTGGGCGACGTTTGGGTAGGACCGCTGGGTGGTATGGGGCCAGCTGAGGGCAAGATGTCAGTGGCCGATCCAGGGCGGAGTCCTGTCTGGGGGAAGTAGAAACTAGGGCTGGAAATGGCCCGGGAAGGGGGGAGCCTATGGAGGGGTCTCTAGGATGATTGGGGGCAAGGAGGCAAGAGCCAGGTGAAGGGACCTGTGGAGAAGTGTCCGACAAAGAAGCAGGGAAGGCACGGTGGGGTGGGGGGGACACACTGAGGCCATGTTGCCCCGGAAGCCGGGGCAGAGCTGGTTTTGTGGGGGTAGCTGCAGAAAGGTGGGGAGGGGGGAATTTCGAGCTTCCAGGTGGCAGTCTGGCTAGAGCAACGTTGATTTTGGGGGAGGACTGACCTGGGGGGAGGCGAAGGAGTGGAGGGCCCCCTGGCCGGGGTCCCTCCCTGAGCCCCGTGACCGTGCCCTCACCCTCTGCCCTCGCCCTCTACAGGCCAACGAGACCTTTGCGCTTGTAGGCAACGTGACCCACTATGCCCAAGTGTGGCTCAACATCTCTGCCGAGATCCGCAGCTTCCTGGAGCAGGGAAGGCTGCAGCAGCACCTGCACTGGCTGCAGCAGGTGCTGGGGGCGCTGGGCTGGGGGGTGGGGTGCGTGGGGCTTGGGGGTGGGGTGCGTGGAGCCCCACCCCGCCCCAGCGCCCATCTGAGCCAGGCTTCCACCCCCCAGTACGTGGCAGACTTGCGGCTGCACCCGGAGGCGGTGGACCTGTCGCTGGAGGAGCTCCCGCCAGCCCTGCGCCAGGACAACTTCTCGCTGCCCAACGGCTCTGCGCTCCTGGAGCAGCTGGACACCATTGACAATGCGGCCTGCGGCTGGATCCAGTTCATGTCCAAGGTGGGCTGCGCGGCCCCCGGGCTCCCCTGGGGCCCAGGGCCGGCTCCGACGACGCCCCTCCCCCCAGGTGAGTGTGGACATCTTCAAGGGTTTTCCCGACGAGGAGAGCATCGTCAACTACACCCTCAACCAGGCTTACCAGGACAACGTCACCGTGTTCGCCAGTGAGCCGGTCCCCCGGGGCGGGTCCCTAACTGCTGCTCGCCTGCCTCTCCCCTCCTCCAGCCCCAGCCTCCATCACGGCCCTCCCGTCCACTCGACCTGCCCCCCTGGGCCCCTGTTCCTCCTTCTTCAGCTTCACCCCACCTCGGTTCCCCCGGCCGCTAGCCCTGCCCTATGACTCCCCGATCTTTTCCCGGCCCCGCCCCTCACCCCCTAGCACCGCCCCAGCCCCCGGTCCTGCCCCCTGCCTCATGCCCCGCCCCACCCCAGCCCCGCCTTTTCCCTGGACCTGCCCCTCATCCCCCTGTCCTGCTCTGGCTGGACAGCCCCCTTCGAGTCCCCACCCCTTCCTCCCTTCACGCCTTCACCCCCCGCAGCCAGCCTGGGCTCTGCCCCTCCACCTGCCCCCCTGCTGTGTCCCCAGGCGTGATCTTCCAGACCCGCAAGGACGGCTCCCTGCCGCCTCACGTGCACTACAAGATCCGCCAGAACTCCAGCTTCACTGAGAAAACCAATGAGATCCGCCGGGCCTACTGGCGGCCGGGGCCCAACACCGGTGGCCGCTTCTACTTCCTGTACGGCTTCGTCTGGATCCAGGGTGAGGGCCGCTCCCGGGGCAGCCGGGTAGGGCCTGCCCTGCCCCGCCCCCACCCATGGCTGACCTCTCCCGCCCGCAGACATGATGGAGCGTGCCATCATCAACACCTTCGTGGGCCACGACGTGGTGGAGCCCGGCAACTACGTGCAGATGTTTCCTTACCCCTGCTACACGCGAGACGAGTGAGTGTGTGTTGGGGGGATCCGGGGGCTGGAGCTCAGGACGAGCTCCTCCCCTCATGCCCCTGCCCCGACCCCAGCTTCCTG
>CM053568.1:825316-896716 GCA_028646485.1 Cryptoprocta ferox
GGTGAAGGTGGGAGGGATGGAGGTGGGGGGTGGAGGGGGGAGGTGGGGGGTAGAGGTGAGGAGGTGGGGGGGTGAAGGTGGGAGGGATGGAGGTGGGGGGGTGGAGGTGGGAGGGATGGAGGTAGGGGGGTGGGGGGTGAAGGTGGGAGGGATGGAGGTGGGGGTGGGGGGAAGGGGCAGGGATAGAGGCAGGGGGAGCAGTGAAGGTAGAGGGGAGACTGTGGGCACCTCTCCTACCCTGGGCCTGGCTGGCAGGGCAGAGGCAGGTCATCCCTTCGTGGCACCTCATCCCAAGGCCTCCTGCCCGCGTCCCCCACCCCTGCCCACCTGCCCACAGGTGATGAAGACCATGGGCCTGAACAATGCCGTGCACTGGGTGGCCTGGTTCATCACGGGCTTTGTGCAGCTGTCCATCTCTGTGACGGCCCTCACGGCCATCCTCAAGTACGGCCAGGTTCTCATGCACAGCCACGTGCTCATCATCTGGCTCTTCCTGGCCGTCTATGCCGTGGCCACCATCATGTTTTGGTGAGCACCGTGGGGCTGGCAGGGGGCCGGGAGGGAGCCTTGCTGGGCCCTGGCAGAGTGTCTCTGGCATTCACCCCTCCGGGAACTCCTCTGTACCCTGGGGGGTCACAGCAGGAGGGCTTTGGGCTCTGCACTGAGGGTCGGGTGTGGCGGGTGTGGCTGATGGCCGTGGCCCCACCCGCCCTAGCTTCCTGGTGTCTGTGCTGTACTCCAAGGCCAAGCTGGCCTCGGCCTGCGGTGGGATCATCTACTTCCTGAGCTACGTGCCCTACATGTACGTGGCGATCCGCGAGGAGGTGGCCCATGATAGGATTACCGCCTTTGAGAAGTGCATTGCGGTGAGGGTCATGGGTGGTCGGGGGCGGGGTGGGGTCCGGCCTCCTTCCCCCGCTGACACCACTGTCCCCTCAGTCGCTGATGTCCACAACAGCCTTCGGCCTGGGCTCCAAGTACTTTGCCCTGTACGAGGTGGCAGGCGTCGGCATCCAGTGGCACACGTTCAGCCAGTCACCTGTGGAAGGTGATGACTTCAACCTGCTCCTGGCTGTCACCATGTTGATGGTGGATGCGGCTGTCTACGGTGTGCTCACGTGGTACATCGAGGCGGTGCACCCAGGTACCTGCCGACCCTTTGCAGGGGGAAAGGAGAGGGCGTGTAGCTTCCTAGGGGGGCACATGGCCTGGGGTGGACCCAACTCCCGGCCCTGGGTCAGCCTGCCTTCCGCCCCACCCCCACCCCCAGGCATGTACGGGCTCCCCCGGCCCTGGTACTTCCCACTGCAGAAGTCCTACTGGCTGGGCAGCGGGCGCACCGAGGCGTGGGAGTGGAGCTGGCCGTGGGCCCGTGCCCCTCGGCTGAGCGTCATGGAGGAGGACCAGGCCTGTGCCATGGAGAGCCGGCGTTTGGGTGAGGCGGGTCGCCAGGGGATGGCTGGGCCGGTCACTGGGGCCGGGGGGCCCTGGGGCACCCTTAGCTGACCCGCGGCCCTCGTGCAGAGGAGATGCGGGGCATGGAGGAGGAGCCCACGCACCTGCCGCTGGTGGTCTGTGTGGACAAGCTCACCAAGGTCTACAAGAATGACAAGAAGCTGGCCCTAAACAGGCTGAGCCTGAACCTCTACGAGAACCAGGTGGTGTCCTTCCTGGGACACAATGGGGCCGGCAAGACGACGACCATGTGAGCGTCAGCGCAGGGGGCGGGTCCTCACCAGCTGGGCAGCAGGGTGGGCTCCCTGCAGGGGGTGGGGGTCGTGACCCTGCCCACCCGCCCAGGTCCATCCTCACGGGCTTGTTCCCGCCGACCTCGGGTTCGGCCACCATCTACGGGCACGACATCCGCACGGAGATGGACGAGATCCGCAAGAACCTGGGCATGTGTCCACAGCACAACGTGCTCTTTGACCGGCTCACGGTGGAGGAGCACCTCTGGTTCTACTCGAGGCTCAAGAGCAGGGCCCAGGAGGAGATCCGCAAGGAGATGGACAAGTGGGTGGGGTGGGGGTGGGGCTCGGGGAGGGCCAGGGTGGCGGGCTCCCGCCGTGCGGGCCCCACACGTGTGCCCTGCCTGCAGGATGATCGAAGACCTGGAGCTGTCTAATAAGCGGCACTCGCTGGTGCAGACGCTGTCTGGTGGCATGAAGCGCAAGCTCTCCGTGGCCATCGCCTTCGTGGGCGGCTCCCGCGCCATCATCCTGGACGAGCCCACGGCCGGCGTGGACCCCTACGCACGCCGAGCCATCTGGGACCTCATCCTGAAATACAAGCCGGGTGAGCAGGGCGTGGGGTGGGCGCGAGTGGCCCCGGCTGGCCCCACCCAGCCCAGCGCCCTGACCCTGATCCTGCCCTGCCCCCCAGGTCGCACCATCCTGCTGTCCACCCACCACATGGACGAGGCCGACCTGCTGGGGGACCGCATAGCCATCATCTCCCATGGGAAGCTCAAGTGCTGTGGCTCCCCGCTCTTCCTCAAGGGCGCCTATGGGGACGGTTACCGCCTCACTCTGGTCAAGCGGCCTGCTGAGCCTGGGGACCCCCAAGGTCTGTGCTGAGGCTGCCGGAGCCGGCCTGGGGCCCCCTATCCCAGGACCCCCTTTCCAAGACCAGTGAGCTTGAGGGGTGGGCCCTCACCGTTACCCTGGTGAGCCTGGGTTGCCTGGTCGTTCTCCTCCGTCCTCCTCTTGACCTGCCTGGGCCCCCATAGAGGATCCTCCTCCCCCAGCCTCCCCACCCCCAGTGAAGCTCTTCTCCACTCCTCACCCTTCCTAGAGCTGGGGCTGACGGCCAGCCCCCCGGGGCGCCCCCAGCTGAGCAGCTGCTCAGAGCCCCAGGTCTCCCAGTTCATCCGAAAGCACGTGGCCTCCTGCCTGCTGGTCTCCGACACGAGCACGGAGCTCTCCTACATCCTGCCTAGTGAGGCCGCCAAGAAGGGGGCGTTCGAGCGTCTCTTCCAGGTGTGGGGTGGGGTGAGCTCCGGGGCGGGGCGCGGGGCACGGAGGGGGCGGCGCCTGCCTCAGCCAGTCACGCACAGCTCTTTCCCAGCATCTGGAGCACAGTCTGGACACGCTGCACTTGAGCAGCTTCGGGCTGATGGACACGACCCTGGAGGAGGTGTTCCTCAAGGTCTCAGAGGAGGACCAGTCTCTGGAGAACAGTGAGGCAGGTGGGAGTCCGCAGCTGCCGATCAGTGCCGCCCCACTCCAGCCCACCTGAACTTGAACCTTGCGGCTGCCCACCCACTCTAAGCCTGTCTCTGGGGACCAAGGATTCTGGGTGGGAGCAAGGCCCCAGGGTTCCCTGCCAGGCCGGCTTTGGGGCTGAGGAGCCTGGGTAGGTGGGTGGTCGTGGGAATTGGGGCACCCCAGGGTGAGGTGGGGTGAGGGTCTGGGGTGGGTGGTTGAACATGGGGACTTGGGGGTGGCACACAGGCCTGAGTCCCCCGTGTCCCCTCCCTGGCCGCTGCGTCATGGCAGATGTGAAGGAGTCCAGGAAGGATGCGCTACCAGCGACGGAGGGCCCGTCAGGGGAGGCGCACGCTGGCGATCTGGCCCGGAGCACAGAGCTGGCTCAGTCACAGGTGTCGCTGCAATCCGTTTCCTCGGTAGGCTCTGCCCGTGGGGACGAGGGAGCCGCCTACGCAGATGTCTATGGCGACTACCGTCCCCTCTTCGACAACGCGCAGGACCCGGACAACGTCAGCCTGCAAGGTGGGGGGCGGCTGGCTGGGGCTGGCGGGGTCCTGGAGGGTGGCGCCGGCCGCCCGCTCAGCCCCCACTCCCTGTGCAGAAGCGGAGGCGGAGGCCCTCACGAGGGTCGGCCAGGGCAGCCGCAAGCTGGAAGGCTGGTGGCTGAAGGTGCGCCAGTTCCACGGACTCTTGGTGAAGCGTTTCCACTGTGCTCGCCGCAACTCCAAGGCGCTGTCCTCCCAGATCCTGCTTCCCGCCTTCTTCGTCTGCGTGGCCATGACCGTGGCCCTCTCCGTCCCTGAGATTGGTACGGCCGCTGGGTCAGGCAGAGGGCCGGGGGAGTGCGGTGGCGCTGTGACCCTTCCCCGCTCCCGGACCGCCTGCTCTGGGCCTGGCGGGCACACGTGGGGGCTTGCTGGGGACTCAGGCCTCCTCGGGGCCAGGACTCCAAGCTCTGACCCTGTGGGTATTGGGAAGAGGGGACTGAGGCCTGGGGGCCGCCGGCAGGCAGTCAGAACCTGCTCAGTTTCCCCGGGCATCCCGCCAGGTGACCTGCCCCCGCTGGTGCTGTCACCCTCACAGTACCACAACTACACGCAGCCCCGCGGCAACTTCATCCCCTACGCCGATGAGGAGCGCCAGGAGGACCGGTGAGGCCGTGCGCTGGGCAGCCGTGGGGGACCGGGGTAGGCAGAGGGCGCGGAGGTGGAGGGCACTCATTCCCCCTGCCTAGCCTCACACCGTGGGTTCCCGCAGACTGCGACTGTCGCCGGACGCCAGCCCCCAGCAGCTCGTGAGCACGTTCCGGCTGCCGTCGGGCGTGGGCGCCACCTGTGTGCTGAAGTCTCCAGCCAACGGCTCGCTGGGGCCCACGCTGAACCTGAGCAGCGGCGAGTCGCGCGTGCTGGCCGCCAGGTTCTTCGACAGCATGTGCCTGGAGTCCTTCACGCAGGGGCTGCCGCTGTCCAACTTCGTGCCGCCCCCACCCTCACCTGCTCCGTCCGACTCCCCCGTGTCCCCAGAGGAGGATCCGCCCCAGGCCTGGAACGCTTCCCTGCCACCCACCTCTGGGCCAGGTACGGGCCCGCCAGCGCACCGGGGGGCACGGGACGCCAGGGACCTAAACTGACTACCCTCTGTGCCCGCAGACAACTGGACGTCGGCACCCTCCCTGCCGCGCCTGGTACGGGAGCCTGTCCGCTGTACCTGCTCTACGCAGGGCACCGGCTTCTCCTGCCCGGGGGGTGTGGGTGGGCACCCACCCCAGATGCGGGTGGTCACAGGAGACATCCTGACCGACATCACCGGCCACAACGTCTCCGAGTATCTGCTCTTCACCTCTGACCGTTTTAGGCTGCACCGGTGAGCCGGGCGGGGGGTGCGTTGGGGGGTTCGTGTCAGCTGTGGGCGAGGGGGCAGCCTACCGGCTGCATGCTGGGCCTCACTGCCCCCTCCCCCCGACCTACCTGCCCAGGTACGGGGCCATCACCTTTGGCAACGTCCAGAAGTCCATCCCTGCCTCGTTTGGTGCCCGGGCCCCTGCCATGGTGCGGAAGATCGCGGTGCGCAGGGCAGCCCAGGTGAGTGGCACTGCCTCGGGCCCTGCAGCCTCCACCTGTCACCGGCGGTCTGCAGGAGCCCTTAGGGTGTTTCTGTGTCACTCCCAGGTTTTCTACAACAACAAGGGCTATCACAGCATGCCCACCTACCTCAACAGCCTCAACAACGCTATCCTGCGCGCCAACCTGCCTAAGAGCAAGGGCAACCCGGCGGCCTACGGTGAGCCTGGGAGGGGCGGGCTGGGCTAGGCCAGGCCAGGGCAGGGTGGGCATGGAGCAGGTTCCTGAGGCTGCCTTCCTCTGTGTGTAGGCATCACCGTCACCAACCACCCCATGAACAAGACGAGTGCCAGCCTCTCCCTGGATTACCTGTATGTATGGGGGGCCGGTGCTGGGACGAGGGCTGCGGGAGTGGGTGCTGAGCAGGGCTGATGGCTGCCTCGCCCCCAGGCTGCAGGGCACAGACGTGGTCATCGCCATCTTCATCATTGTGGCCATGTCCTTCGTGCCAGCCAGCTTCGTGGTCTTCCTCGTGGCCGAGAAGTCTACCAAGGCCAAGCACCTACAGTTTGTCAGTGGCTGCAACCCCGTCATCTACTGGCTGGCCAACTACGTGTGGGACATGGTGTGCCTCTCCTGCATGGCTGAGGGGGCTTCCCTTTACCCCGAGACCCCTGCCGTCCCCTGACCCTGTCTCCTGCCAGGCCCACTGGTTCTGGCCCCAGACCCCCGGCCCCGCTCCAGACCCCTCACCCCTGCTCCTGGGCCCTCACCTGCCACTCCTGCTCTGGCAGCTTAACTACCTGGTCCCAGCCACCTGCTGCGTCATCATCCTGTTCGTGTTCGACTTACCGGCCTACACGTCGCCCACCAACTTCCCGGCTGTGCTCTCTCTCTTCCTGCTCTATGGGTAAGGGGGAGCAGGCCGGGAGGTGGGCCTGGGGTGGGGCGGGCTGCCAGTGACCGCCTCCTGCCCGCCTGCCCGCAGGTGGTCTATCACCCCCATCATGTACCCGGCCTCCTTCTGGTTCGAGGTGCCCAGCTCTGCCTACGTGTTTCTCATCGTCATCAACCTCTTCATCGGCATCACGGCCACGGTGGCCACGTTCCTGCTGCAGCTCTTTGAGCATGACAAGGTGGGACAGCGGGGTGGCCAGGCGTGGTGGGCAGCAGGGCCAAGGCTGCGCCTGTGACCCCCCGTTACCCTCCAGGACTTGAAGGTTGTCAACAGTTACCTGAAAAGCTGCTTCCTCATCTTCCCCAACTACAACCTGGGCCACGGGCTCATGGAGATGGCGTATAACGAATACATCAATGAGTACTACGCCAAGATCGGTGAGCAGGGGTGGGCGGGCATGCCTGAGGGGGTCAGGCCTGGCCCAGAGATTGAGGGTTCAGGCGTGGGGGACATGGCTCCCGGGGGCGCAGACACAGGCCCTGAGCCAGCTGCCCCACAGGCCAGTTTGACAAGATGAAGTCTCCCTTCGAGTGGGACATCGTCACCAGGGGGCTGGTGGCCATGACGGTCGAAGGCTTCGTGGGCTTCTTCCTCACCATCATGTGCCAGTACAACTTCCTGCGACAGCCGCAGTGAGTGGGGAGTGCGGGGAGATGTGGAGGCCAGTGGCTGGGCCCTGCCCACCTTCCTTCCATGGCCACAGCAAGTTGGGGAGCACTGGGGGATGGCTCCGCCCACCCTGTCCCCCCAACAGGCGAATGCCAGTGTCTACCAAGCCTGTGGAGGACGATGTGGATGTGGCCAGTGAGCGGCAGCGAGTGCTGCGGGGGGACGCTGACAATGACATGGTCAAGATTGAGAACCTGACCAAGGTGGGCCCCGGGCTTGTGCCAGAGGGGGCCGGGTTGGGGCAGGCCCCCCGGTGGGGGCGGGGCCCAGGTAGGGACGTGTTAGCAGACAGGGGCGGCCCGGGGAGGGGGCTAGGCCCAGGGAGGGGTGTGTTTGCAGGCATGGGGAAGGGGGCCCAGGAAGAGGGCGCAGCCCATGTGGGGGCGTGTTTCCCTGGAGGGGCCCAGGAGGCGTGTTCAAAGGTATGGGGAAGGGGCCAGTGGGGCCGTGTATCCAAGCAGAGGCCGGGTCCAGGTGGGGACATGTTTCCAGGCAGGGGCGGGGCCCAGGCAAGGGGCAGAGCCCATGTTAGGGTGTGTTTCCCGGGCAGGGGTGGGGGCGGAGGGTGGCCCAGGGGGGCGTATTTGCAGGTAGGGCCAGGGCCCAGGGGTTCAGGCAGGGCCAGGTGGGGGCGTGTTTCCAGGCAGGGGCCCAGCGGGGCGGGCTGACCCCTCCCCTCCACCAGGTGTACAAGTCCCGGAAGATCGGCCGCATCCTGGCGGTGGATCGCCTGTGCCTGGGCGTGCGTCCTGGCGAGTGCTTTGGCCTCCTAGGCGTGAACGGGGCGGGCAAGACCAGCACCTTCAAGATGCTGACGGGTGACGAGAGCACGACAGGGGGCGAGGCCTTTGTCAACGGGCACAGGTGGGGGCGGGCGCGCGCCTGGGCGGGCGGGGTGCCTGCGGCCGCCGCAGCTGACGGCGCCGTGTCCGCAGCGTGCTCAAGGAGCTGCTCCAGGTGCAGCAGAGTCTGGGGTACTGCCCGCAGTTCGACGCCCTGTTCGACGAGCTCACGGCCCGCGAGCACCTGCAGCTGTACACGCGGCTCCGCGGCATTCCCTGGAAGGACGAGGCCCGGGTGAGGGGCGCCGGGGGCGAGGGCGGGCGGGCGGGCGGGGGGAGGGGCGGGCCCTGACGCAGGTTCTCGCCGCAGGTGGTCAAGTGGGCCCTGGAGAAGCTGGAGCTGAGCAAGTACGCGGACAAGCCGGCGGGCACCTACAGCGGGGGCAACAAGCGGAAGCTGTCCACGGCCATCGCGCTCATCGGGTACCCTGCCTTCATCTTCCTGGTGAGCCAGGGCGGGAGGCGGCCTGCCGGGCCCGGCGGGGGGGGGGGGGGGGGGGGGGGGGGGGGGGGGGGGGGGGGGGGGGGGGGGGGGGCGGGGCTGGGGGCTCGGGGCCACAGGCCTGTCCCGCAGGTTCGGAGATGGATACATGATCACCGTGAGGACCAAGAGCAGCCAGAACGTGAAGGACGTGGTGCGGTTCTTCAACCGCAACTTTCCGGAGGCCGTGCTCAAGGTGGGCGGGGCCCTGGGGGCGGGGCTGGGGGGCGCGCTGAGCGGCCTCTGACCCCCGTGCGCCCCCAGGAGCGTCACCACACGAAGGTGCAGTACCAGCTCCAGTCGGAGCACATCTCGCTGGCTCAGGTGTTCAGCAAGATGGAGCAGGTGGTGGGCGTGCTGGGCATCGAGGACTACTCGGTCAGCCAGACCACCCTGGACAACGTGAGTGCCCCGGGGCAGCGGCATCTCGGGCCAGCCCGCCCCCCCCCCCCCGCTCACCCCCCCACCCCGGCCCACCAGGTGTTTGTGAACTTCGCCAAGAAGCAGAGCGACAACCTGGAGCAGCAGGAGACAGAGCCCCCCTCGGCCCTGCGGTCTCCCCTGGGCCGCCTGCTGAGCCTGTTCCGGACCCGGGCCGCCCCCACTGAGCTGCGGGCGCTCGTGGCTGACGAGCCTGAGGACCTGGACACTGAGGACGAGGGCCTCATCAGCTTCGAGGAGGAGCGGGTGAGCCGGGCCTGTAGGGTCAGGGCAGCCAGGCCGGCCAGAGACCTCAGGCTCTGCCTAAGGAGAGGGGTTGGGGAGGAGTGGCCCCGGGGACTCCCGCCGTCCCGAGCTCAAGGGGACAGAGGGATCCGTCGGCTGCTTAGGACCGGGGTAGACCTGGGAGGCCCCGGGCACAGGTGGACACAGACTCATTGCAGACCCCGAGACACTCTGGAGGCCTTGAGGGATTTCAGAGAGGCGCAGAGCAGAGGTGGGGTGGGGGGAGCAGAGCCTGGGGACACGGGAGCCACTAGACTTGGTGGCCTCTGAGGGAGGACTCATGGGAGACCGAGGCGTGGGATCCCGTCCCAGGCCGCCGGGCGCGTGGGGTAGCGGCCCCCCCAAGCCCCGCCCTCCTGCCTGCAGGCCCAGCTCGCCTTCAACACGGACACGCTCTGCTGACCGCCAGGCGCTGGCTCAAGGACACGCAGTAGGGACGGAAGTCAGGCGGTGGCCGAGGCCCCACCCTGTTCCCCCCAGTGCCTGCCCACGAGGCCCTGGAGTGGGGGCCACTCCAGCCCCTCACCTGTCCTCAGCCCTGCCTGAGGCCACTGCGCTGCCCTCCCCTGATTGTGCCAAAGGTTGGCCTGGCCCTGGGCCGCACACACCCTCACCCTGCTCTGCCTTAAAGCCTTGGGGTCTGGCCGGCCCCTAACCTCTGCCCCCGTCCAGCTCTGCCCACCACCCCCAGGGCCACCAGGTGCCACCAGACTGTCTGCTGGCCGGGCCTGACCTCCGGAATGGGCTTTTCTCTGACACCCAATACTGATGGGCCGGCCTGGGGCGGAGGATGGGGGCTGGGTTAGGTCCCGCCCCCGGGCCCTTATTTATTTTGCTTTAGGAAGAGGTTCCCACGTCCTGCTCTCATTCGGGGAGGCCCCCACCCGTGGGAAGCCCTGGCCATGGGCCAGGGAGGGGCTGCCTCAAGGGGGTGGGCCGGGGAGCAGGATGGAGAAGCTGGCCCCACTGGCCAGGCGAGGGGCCAGATCCCCTCCCCACCCCCTCCAGCTGCCATTGCTCTCTCCCACCCAGCTTGGCCCCCTGCACACCCAGCCACCCACCCGGGAGCCGGACCTGTACATAGCGCACAGATGTTTGTTTTAAATAAATAAACAAAAAAGCCGACGCAAGCCTGCATGTGAAGAGTGGGACGTTGGGGTGAAGATGGGCCCGCCCTGAGGCCAATATGACCTGTGCCCCGCAGGCACATCTGCAGTGTCCCCGAGCCCTGGGCCCAGGGTGAGAGGGAGGTGGCTGGGTTAGCCCGGAGGAGGGGGTGGGCCCCTCATCCCTCTCAATAGCTGTTGCTACAGATGGGGAGACTGAGGCAGGCGCTGTCCAGCCCCCTCCCCTGCCCCACCGCCATAGCCCAGACTGCCTGCCTGGAGGAGGCGGGTCCTGAGTGGGCTTCTCTGTGCCACAGGTCCCCACCCTGCGGGCCTGTGCTCCCTGACACCTCCTCCTAGACCCCTGGGCCCGGTGACCACTCGGGATGCACGGGTGGTGTGTGCTGGGCTGTGTCCCTCTCATCCAGGATGTGGGAGGGCTTTCAGGAGGAGGTGACCTCTAGGCTGAGACCAAAGTCCAGGTGGAGTGTGTTTTGCAAAGGTTGGGGGCAGTGTGGAGGCTCCCAGGAACTGCAGGGTCAGGCGGCAATGGTGCCTGGAGACGGTGCGGTCACAAGGAAGGATCCCAGAGCCCGAGCCTCTCAGCCAGAGCCCCCGCCAGACACCCCTCCTAGGGGCCTGGAAGGGACCCAGAAGATTCCGCGGGAGGATGCAGGTCCACGCGAACGGCTTGTTTCCCAAAACCTTTACCCCAGGGGGTGGCCGCACAAGGTCGGCTTTCTAATTATTTCATCCTTTCTACGTTTGTTAGCTGGCCTTTTGTTTAAAGATCTCCACTCGTAGAAATACGCGTTGTGGATTCACGGGTTTTAAAAAAATCACCGCGTTGTCTTTGTTGCTATCCTCCTAAAGTCTTTTTTCAAGTTCGTTTATTTTGAGAGACAGGGTACACACAAGCAGGAGAGGGGCAGAGGAGGAGAGAGAGAGAGAGGGAGGGAGGGACGCAGAGTCCCAAGCAGGCTCCGCGCTGTCAGCACAGAGCCCGACGCGGAGCTCAGACTCGCGACCCGTGACGTCATGACCTGAGCCGAAATCCAGTCAGACACGCGGCGGCCTGAGCCACCCAGGCGCCCCATGAATATTGTAAATAAACGTACGTAGCATTTACCGTTTTAGCCATTTATAAGTGTACAATTCTACTGCCCCAGATGTGGCCAGTGGGAACTCCTCGGTGGCGGCTTCTGTGTCCTCCTGACTGGGCCTGGACCTTTTTTGGAGCACTTCCTTTCTGTTACAATTTCCAGGCCCGCTTTTTACGTCCCTGACCCACGGCTGGATTCAGCAGTTTTCCGAGGAGCCCTGGTTCTTTTGGGGGGAATGGTATTTGGAACCCCCATCTGACTCTGGCTCCCTGGCTCGCTCAGCGTGCAGAGCTCCTGCTCAGACCCCAGTGTCGCCCCCCGCCCCAGCGTCCCCCGACAAGTGTGTTAAGATGTCACCAGGAAGGGCCCACAGAGAGGGCTCGGGAGAGAAGGTTTCTAACGTGTCGTGAGGCCGGGGCCAGCAGCTCCCGGGACCGCGGGCCGAGAACTCTCCCCGGGAAGGAAGAGAAGGGAGTGAAAAGAGCGTGGGCCCCGCAGGGGCTGCTCCGTGGAGGCGGCAGGGGGGTGGCAGGGAGGTTTATTCAGGGCCCAGTAGCTCGTGGGTCAGTTAAGGTTGGTGCCCGTGAGCTTCTGGTCTCATTTATCTAAAAACGTTTATTACCATGAAGTCATGGCAGGACGTTCACGCGTGTCGGAGGACACGCTCGCGGCTTTTTTCGGAAGCTCGGAGCGCAGACTCGAGTGACACGCTGCCGCGGAGCGCTTCTCAGTTTGCCGGGTCCTTGCTCGCGCTGGTGTCGCGTTGCCAGAGCTGCCGTGAATCACCACAACCCGAGCAGCCAGAAGCGACAGAAATCTACCCCCTCATAGTCCGGAGGCCAGAAGCCCAAGACCCCGGTGCGGCCAGGGCTGGACCCTCCCCCCGCGCCCTGCCGGTGGTTTTCGGGCACAGCTCGGTGCTCCCGGCTCGGAGAAGCGCAGCGCTGCCCTCCGCCTCCCTCTTCCCGTAGCGCCCCGTCCACGCGGGTCTGTGTCCAAATCTCCCCCGTTTACAAGGACAGTCATACGGGGGTAGGGCCCACTCCGCTGACCTTCTTTTAGTTTGATGATCTCTGCAAAGAATCTGTCTCCTAACGGGGCGCCTGGGGGGCTCAGTCGGTTAAGCGTCCGACTTCGGCTCAGGTCGTGATCTCCCGGTCCGTGGGTTCGAACCCCGCGTCGGGCTCTGTGCTGACAGCTCGGAGCCCGGAGCTGCTTCGGATCCTGTGTCTCCCTCTCTCTGCCCCTCCCCCACTCATGCTCTGTCTCCGTCTCAAAAATAAAATAGAAACATTTTTAAAAATTAAAAAAAGAAGTCTGTCTCCTAATTAGGTCGCATTCTGACGTGCTGGGGGCTAGGACCACCATCGGGGCCCCGGGCCACGGTCCAGCCATAGCACCACCAAACCTCCCACCGCAGACCCCTCTCCGCCCTCTCCTGTGAGCAAACCAGGACCCCCGGCGGAAAGGGGCTTGCATCCGGGGGACGGCACGGATCTGTCTACACGTCCCTCGTGCCTACAAGGACGCCTGTGGGCTAATGCCCAGTGTTGCCAGCTGACGGGGCGTCCGGAGCGATGCTGAGAACGCGGTTCCCACGTTTCTGCCATTGCAGCCACGAGCCAGGCCTCCTCCTCGGGTGCTTCTTGGAACTGGCGCGAAGCCTCACACGTCCCCACGCTTCCTGCTGGTGCGTGTGTCTCCTCGCCCCGCACCTGGCCGCTCGTGCAGCTCACCGTTCGTTTTACGGGTGTGTGAGGGTATTTTCACAGGCGCAGGAATCCGCACAGGACATCTGGTGAACACGTGCAGGGGCGGGGTGCCCCGGGCTCTTCTCCGGGGCTGTGGTTTGTGTGGCATCGAGGCAGGAAGGGTCCCCCCCCCAATGTGGAGCAGCTGGAACACTCATGCTTGTGGGCTCCCAGAAGGGGCCGGCAGGCACCACCTGGGGCTTCCCACCACCCAGAGGGTGTGTGCCACCCTGACAGGGGCAGAGCAGGTCGGGGAGGGGGGGTCGTGTGCACAACGTCCCCTAGATTTTTCCTTCCAGCCGAGGGCGGGGCGGGCAGCAACATGGGTCAGGAGGTTGTGGCTGTGGCTTCTTCTTCTTCTTCTTTTTTTTTTTTTTAATTTTTTAAAATGTTTTTTATTTATTTTTGAGAGAGAGAGAGCGTGAGCAGGGGAGGGTCGGAGAGAGAGGGAGACACAGAATCTGAAGCAGGCTCCAGGCTCTGAGGTGTCAGCACAGAGCCTGACATGGGGCTGGAACCCACGAACTGTGAGATCACGACCTGAGCCGAAGTAGGACGCTCAACCGACTGAGCCCCCCAGCGCCCCAGGGGCCTGTGGCTTCTAACCCTTCTCTTGGTGCTTCTTTTTAAAAGTTGAGGAGGAAAGAAGCCTGTGCGGAGCCAACTGGGAAGGGCAGGGGTGTGGGGTTGGCGGGGAGGCGCCACCTGAGCAGGCCCGAGGCACTTGTGGAATGTGGGCGGGCCTGGGGGCGGGGCTCTACCTGACGGAGCGCAGCGGTGGTAGGGGGCGTCCCTTCGCAGGAGGCTTAATGCTCTGGTAATGCCCTGGTAGGCAGATAGGGAAACTGAGGCTGAGGCCAGGCTGTTCATTTCTCCTACCCGCCCCAGAAAGCTGCGGACCCCCGACAGACAACGGGGTGTGCGCTGCAGGGCTGGGGGGTTCGTGGCAGGGGCGATCCCCACCCAGAGCTGCCGTCTCCCCAGGCTGGCACCCTTCTCTCCCTGCCTCGGCGTCCATTGTTCTCGGCCTCCGTGCCACACCCACCCCGGGGTCCTTAGGTCCCCAGCCCCGCCAGCCCCGAGCTTGCAGTGCCTCCACAGTCACACCCTCGGCGGCGCCCCGACGGCCCCGTCCACCTGCGTAGGTGACTGTCAGGGCGGGCCCTGGGCCTGGGGGCGGGCGGGGCGCGCTGGGAGCCTTAAAGGGCCCTCCAGACCCCACCCTGCCTCGGCGGCCGCGGCTCCTCGCCATGGCGGAGACGGCTAGACTCCAGCTGTTTGTTAAGGTGCCTCGGGCTGGGAGAGGGGTGCGCCGTGCGGGGCGCTCTTTCCGGGGCGGGCGGTGGGTCTCCAAGGCAGCGTCTGCGCCCTTTCCTCCGTGGTGGGCTCGGGCAGCCCTACAGAGGCTGAGCGAAGAGGGAGCAGGACGGGGGAAGGGCCCAGGGAGCTGTCCCCAGGGGCGTGGGGTGCTCACTCCCGGCCCTGGCTCCTCCTGGGGGGAAAAGCCCCTCGGTGGGGACCCGCCAATCAGGCAGCTGCCGGCCAAGGCCCAAGTGGAGCTTGAGGTCAGTGAGGCAGGAGAGAGGCTGGGCCAGGCAGCCCCGTTGATGGTCAGTCACCTCACTGCCCAGATCTGGAGTCCCTGTGCAGGGCTGCGAGGCCCTGGCCTCCTCCCCACGGCCGGGGGGGCGGGACAGTCAGTGTGCTGGCACCCGGTGCCCAGTCCGGCAGGGTGAATCACTCAGAAAACAGCTCACTCGGCCCACCCCACCCTGTGCCCGCCTCTGGGGCCTTGAGACCAGCAACCTGGCCTCTGTCCAGGCTCTGAAGATAAGGCTGGAGGGGCAGGCTCCAGAGCTAGGGTCCCAGCCCCATGTCCCCCATGCCCCTCCCTGGCTCCCAGGGACCATGCCGAGGGCGCTCACCCACCACCTGGAGCCCTGGGTCACCCCAGCTCTCGGCAGTGGGAGGCAGGGTCCCCTTTGGCGGGATCCTTAGGTCTGTTCTCTGCCTGGTACCCTCTACTCCATGCGCCCCAGGCCAGTGAGGACGGCGAGAGCGTGGGACACTGCCCTTCTTGTCAGCGGCTCTTCATGGTCCTGCTCCTCAAGGGCGTGCCCTTCACCCTCACCACCGTGGACACCCGCAGGTGAGCCCCTCGCCCCCGTGCGCCCGCCGCCTGGTCGCTGGCCCTTCTGACCAGTAGCCTCCCCACCTGCCTCACGCCCACAGGTCCCCGGATGTGCTTAAGGACTTCGCTCCCGGCTCCCAGCTGCCCATCCTTCTCCACGATGGCGAGGCCAAGACAGACACACTGCAGATTGAGGAGTTTCTGGAGGAGACGCTGGGGCCCCCCGAGTGAGGGCCCAGCCTGGCGGGAGGGGCAGAGATGGAGCCCCCAGGGAGGATGCTCCCAGGACACGGTCCGGGGAAGGACGCTGAGGGTCCCTGCAGGGAAGGGGGCCCGGCTCAAGGGTCTGACCAGAGATTCCCTACTTCCCCGCAGATTCCCCAGCCTGGCGCCCCGCTACAGGGAGTCCGTCACCGCGGGGAACGACGTCTTTCACAGGTTCTCCGCGTTCATCAAGAACCCGGTGCCCACGCAGGACGATGGTGAGGAGGGTCGGGAGCGGCGGCCAGGGTGGGGGGAGCTGGCCCCGGCCGGCCGGGCCTCACCGCGCCCCCCCCCCCCCCCCCCCCCCCCCCCGCCCCCAGCCCTGTACCAGCTGCTGCTGCGCGCCCTCACCCGGCTGGACGGCTACCTGCGCGCGCCGCTGGAGCACGAGCTGGCGCGGGAACCGCAGCTTCGCGAGTCGCGCCGCCGCTTCCTGGACGGCGACCAGCTCACGCTGGCTGACTGCAGGCTGCTGCCCAAGCTGCACATCGTGGACGTGAGTGTCGGGCCCGGGCGCGGGGCGCGGGGGGCGCCCTCCACCAGGCCCTGACCGCGGCGCGCCCCTCGCCCGCAGACGGTGTGCGCGCACTTCCGCCGAGCGCCCATACCCGCCCGGCTGCGCGGCGTCCGCTGCTACCTGGACAGCGCGCTGCAGGTGAAGGAGTTCAAGTACACGTGTCCACACAGCGCTGAGATCCTAGCGGCCTACCGGACCGCCGTGCACCCTCGCTAGCCGCCGCCGCCCTCTACCGCCACCCCCTGCCCCCTCTTCTACAGCCCCAGAAACGCATCTCTGCCCCAGCAAGCATGTCCTGACATCCGAGGGACCCGAGGGCCCTTGACCTCTGCCCCCCCCCCCCCAAACACCCGCCACGGAGCACTCCGTCCCCACGACAGCCGGGAATGATGGGCAGAGAACCCAGTGGGCGGCTCCGCCCCACTCACCCTGTCAGGGGCTGCGGGGACTAGATCGGGCTCCCAAACCAGTCCGGCCAGGGTGGGGCTGCAGGATGGCCAAGGAGGGTGGGGACCAGAGCCCAGCCTGGGCACCTCTTAGAGGCTCCAGGCCGGTGGGTGGGGCCGGCCCACATTCCTCAGCCCTGCGCCAGGTGGCAGGCCACCACCCTCCAGCTTCCACAGGACCTGCTGCGTCCGTGGTGTGGGGCACCGGTGGCTGTGCCTGTCGGCTGGGGTCGGGAAGAGTGAAGAGTGTCCCTGGAGCGGCCGGCAGCAGAGTTCCAGCCTTGAGGAGCCCTGACCTGCCTTCCAGGCCTCTCCGCTCCTGCGCCCACCAGGCAGGGGCAGCTGGGTGAGCCTGGAGAGTGGTGTCCCCCCGGGCAGTGCAGAGCCCGGCCCATCGGCTTCCGCACCGTGGCCCGGAGCCAGATGGCAGGCCCAGGGAGACCCCTGATCTCCCCCCCCGCCCCGCCAGACCCCAGAAGCCAGAGCATGGCCGGCTCCTCCGCCGAAGGAAGCATTTATTTCACGGGGAAGAGGTCTGGCAGCAGGACGGGCAGGTGGAGGCTGTGGGGTCTCAGGGGCTGTCCCCACCTCACGGGCAGACTCCTGGCAGGGTCCCACTTTGTCCTGCGCCTTCAGGGGCTGTCAAAGTCCACACCACTGGCTGGTTTCTTACTGGGAGAGAAGAGGAAGAGACACTATGGTTTTACAGAGGGAGGGTCAGGGGTCCAGAGCCTGGCCCAGGGCACAGGAGGGAGGGGCAGGGGGTCAGTACCTCTTGAAGCCGGGGTTGATGAGGGACTCTCCGGGACACCGCCTCCTGACCCCAAGTCCAGGGCCACCTCTCTGAGGGTCCGGGTCTGAGGGAAACGGGACGGGATGGGGCTTCCTGAGTCAGTGGGATTCCAGGGCCACAACCCCCTTCCCGGGCCCCTCCTGTCTCTGGGGCCTGACTCTGGTTCTGGGGAAGGTGGGCTGCAGAGGGAGCACGAGCACAGTCCCCACCAAAGTCCCAGGTGACAGGCGTTACCTGGGAAGAAGAGCTGAGGCCCCGCCAGACAAGGGCTCTTCTTGGGGCTGGCGGCTGTCACCTGCACGCCTGGGGAAGAAAGCCAGGAATGGAGGCGCGAGCAGGGGGACCCCAGGGAAGATTCAGGGTGCCCCCTCCCCACCCCACCTGCCAGCTGCCTCCTCAAGGTGCACACTTGCTCTGCCAGGCTCAGTGTCAGTGCCTGCAACCTGGAGGCTGCCTCTGGGCCCGGCACCTTGGAGAGCTCAAAGTCCAGGGCCCCCGGGCCCCCCGACAGGGTTAGGGATGCTCTGTCCTCCTGCAGCGTGAAGGTCACAGCTTGCTGCTCGCAGGCTGCCCTGGGAAAGGAGAGGTGCTGAGTGCCGTGTCCAGCTCCACCAGCTCCACACCACCCTTCCTTCCCCGCCTCAGGGGCTCACCTGAACCGGGGGGTGATATCCTCAGCCGCACTCAGGCCAAAACGGGCTTTCTGCAGGGGCACAGGGGCTGGTCACCAGCTGCCCAAGATTCTGGACCCCCCCCACAGCTGCCTGACCGAGAGCCACCCGGGCCTCTTAAGGCTACAGTTACAAAGCTGGGGGAAGGGTGTCCAGACCCCCCAACCCACCCCCACGGGGGAATCCCAGACCGCCCCCTTCGATCCCGTAAGGTGGTCCGCACTGCAGGCATGGAGTGCCGGGGGCTTCCAGGCCTGCCCAGGAGCCCCGTTACCCACGAGGGCCGCCAGGCTGTCCGCCGTGAAGCAGGTGCTCCAAAGCTCCGCGGCGTCCGTCACACTGTGGGGGGAGGGGCTGTCAGGCGGAACGGCCCGCAGAACTGTCGGCGCCCCCAGCTCCCCGCGCTCCTCGCCACTCACTAGAGGTTGAAGCCGCCGCGGCCTCCGTCCTCGCTTCCCTCCCCCTCGCAATAGCACACGAAGCGCGGGGGCCCAGGGCCCGGCGGTAGCGTGCAGAGAGGCGGCGGCGGCGGCGGCGGCGGCGGCGCCATGGCACCGCGGCCACCGCAGGAGCACCACCCGGGCGAGCGCGGCTGCGGCCCAGAGCGCCTGCGCGGGAGGCCGGCTCCGGAGCCGGGGGCGGGGCTTACGGCCCCGCTCCCGCCCCGACGGCCCCGGAGCTCCGCGCGGGGGGCGGGGCCTGGGGCGGGGCTGGCTGGGCGGGGCTCGGTCTCGGGCCGGCGGGGTTCCCCCCGCGCCCCGCCCCCGGGCAGGCCCGTTCCTGCGCGGTCCCCGCGTCGCCGTGGAGGTCTGCGCGCCTTCCTCCCGCTGCGCGCCCGCCGCCCGGCTGAGGGCGGGGTTCCTTCCCCCGCCGCTTCGCCCCCTGCGCGCCCTGCCGTCCCCACCTGCTGTCGGCCTTTCCGAGATACTTCTCGCGTGGTCTTTGGATGCACCGAGCTCCCTAACACCGAACCTCAACCGGTCAGAATACGAACGTGACTAACGTGGCGGCCGTCACTCATTCGTCCATTCCCCTCCTTTGTGCCGCCCGTTGTCCTGGGCCTTGAGCACTTTGCCTAACAGACAAGGCCTCTGGTCGCCTGGGGTTGGGAGATCTAATGCATTGGACAGATAATAAACGGAACATGAAACTCTCGGGTAGCGCCACGTGCAGTTGGAGCTGAGGCCCCGGGGAATGGAGGGATGATGGTGCGTGCCAGGATGTGGGACCGCAGGCAGAGGGGGCAGCCTCTGCAGACGCCCCAGGAGGGCACAGAACGGTTCTGCCCAAGGCTCCGCCAGAGGGCCAGGGTGACCACAGGGCGGTCGTGGGGAGGGCAGATGCTGGGTCTGTAGGCCGTGCTGATGTTATCCTCCGTGTGCCTATGGCCCAGCCGGATCCTCCCTTACCGTCCCCTGGGTGACAGCCTCTGTCCCCTTCCGACTCTCATGCTTCCTTCAGGTCTTCAGTCAAGGGTCAGCTTCTCAGCGAGGCCTTCCCCAGTCACCTGACATGAAATGTCGGCAGCCTGCCCACTACCTCCAGTCCTCTCCTGTTTCCAGACTTGTCACTAGATAAAGTACCTTCTGGCCACTTACTGTGGCAGCAGCCTCTGAGACAGCCCCAGCCGTCCTGCCTCCTGTGTTTCTGTCCGGGAACGTGGGTCCCATTGAGTAACTTCCTTCTAGCCAGTAGACTGGAGTGATGGGCTGCCCCTTCTTTCTCCTTGACTCGCTCACCACGACATGTGGCACAGGACAAGGCCTGGCAGCAACTAGTGAAGGGGCTGACGTGCAGACCCCCTCCCGGCTGAGCCTTCTGGGGAGAACACAGCCCTGGCCTGTGGCTTGACTGCGGCCTCCTGGGAAATCTTGTGCCCGAGCCCCCAGATCATCCAGGACCAGAGTCCTGACCCTCAGAAACTGGCAGATAATACATGCTGGTTGTTTCCAGCCTGGGAACTTGGGGGTGATCTGTTATCAGCAGGAGGTAACTAGTGCATTTATTCATTCTCTTTGCTGCCCGTTCCTCGCAGAGGTCCGTAGGGGCGGGACTTCACATCTGTTTCATTTGCCGCGTGTTTAGTGTTTAAACACTGCATTCAGTAGATATGTGAAGGAGGGAGTGCAGAGTGGGGTGCTGCTGGAGGGCTCAAGCAGGGGCGGGGTGGGGAGGGGCACAACTGATTTATGTGTAGAAGGCCCACATTGAGTGCCAGGAGGAGAAGTAGCTGAGGGCCGCAGGGGTGGAGGTGGGGGGGCGCACAGAGAGTAGCAGAGGGCTGCTGCATCCTTCAGGACAGAGCTGACAGAGGAGGCCAGGGGTGAGGTGAGGGGGGGAGGGATGGCAGGTGCCCCTGTCTGTGGGTAGCGTGGGCATGCCCTTCCCCAAGGCGGCTGGGCTGAGGCAGGTTTGGAGGGGCCTGGGGGCCACTCCTTTGCTGTGGGAACTCCGTGATGTGTCTGGGTGGCCGGTGGGGGTGCTGGAGGGGCTGCTGTGTACACAGGACTCCGGAGGAGGGTCAGGTGTGGCCATGTGAGCGTGGGGTCGCCAGCCCCCAGGACCCCTTTAAACATTCCTTGCTCCGGGCACAGTGCTGGGGGCCTGGGAGAATGTTTCCAGGAAGAGTGTGGCAGGCTCAACAGGGTCCCCTAAAGTTACTGGAAACTGTCAATGGCAGCTTGTATGGGGTTTTTGCTGATGTGGTTACGGATCTGGGGAGATTTTCCTGGATTATCCAAATGCTGTCATTGATGCCCTGAGAGAGAGGGGCAGGGAGGGTTCCCAGAGAGAAGGCTCTGGAGCCTCTGGAGGGAGCCAGCCCTGCCGCCGCGGTGATTTGCGCCAGGGGAACAGGTTTTGGACTTCGGGCCTCCAGAACTGTGAGGAGGTAAATGTTATGTTTTAAGCCACCGAGTGTGTGATAATTTGCTAGAGTGGCCACAGGAAGCCAATACAAGACCTGAACCGAGGAGTTCCAAAACATGGCATGAAAACCAAAAGATCTGAGTTTTAAAAAATGACACGAAGGTCTAGAAAATGAAACCTATCAGCCCGTCTTCAGCACCTCAGCCCTCCCGCGGGGAGCAGTCATTTAATTCGGGTGTGGGCACGTGTGAATATCTGGGTGCCAGGTAGGTGGGGCCTCAAACCTGGGGAAGGGAAGGGGCACTGGAGGGAGTGGGGTGGGGTGGGGACAGGGTTAAGGGGTGGCCTCTTGCCCCAGGGCTGGCAGGGCTGCAGCCTGAGAGCCGGGCAGAGGTGCAAGGGCGCAGAGGAGCAGCTAGAGAGGCCAGAGGGCTGCCAGGGCTTGGGGCCCTGAGGAGGGACCCCACAGGGTGGTATTTGAGGAAAAGACTTGAGAGGAGCAGGGCCAGCTGGCCAAGCAGAGCTGGCAGAGGAGCGCTCCAGGCAGGGCAGCCCTGCTCTGAGGCTGCCTGGGGCCGGCAGGTTCAGGGTGGTCAGCAGCAGAGGGGAGGTGATGGGGTCGGAGGAGGGGGGAGGACAAGGGAGGGCCTTTTTGGCCTTTCCTGTTGGGGAGACGGGACGCCCTGGGGGCGCTTGGGAGCCCAGCGAGGAACAGCTGGTCTGGCGGCCCGGAATTCCAAGGCTTCTGGGCGGGAACTGGCTGAGGGGTGCCCCCGTGTGGTCTGAGCGGGTAGTGCAGGACGACATGAGCCCGGGGCGGATATAGGCGGACCCGGCGCACAGTCCTTCTGGGTTCCTGAGGGGCCCTGTGGGGCTGCCCCACCCCAGAAGGGAGCCTCCCTCCCTGGAAAAGGTGTCCATAAGGCCGCGGCGGGCAGTCTGCATCTCCCCACTCCGGTCCTTCCCAGGGGATCTTGGTGGGGGTCGGGGGGACAGCGGCGAAGGCAGGGCTCCCGGAGCCTGGTGGCCAGGCTTCCTGCACCACCTGCCAGGGGAGCGCGTCCCCACGTCTCCACCTTAAACCCTTGTTGCTGCTGTGACAGACTTCGCCCCTTCTTCTCTCGGTCCACATGGAAGCCAAATGACAACGGATAAACCAACGCCTCCATCCGCTGATTTATCACCTGGAGCTCAGACAGTATCTTTCAGCAGATGCCTCCCTAGGTGGGCAGACAGCACCTTGCCCGAGCGTCGAGAGGGTGGGAGGGTGAGCTCACAGGTCACAGGTGTGGGAGGGGTCTGGCTCTCTAGGCTTTCCCACGCAGCTGTCCCCGTCCCCAGGGCTTGACTTCCAGACTGGTGTCAGGCTGGGGGTGGGGGCAGGGGGGAAGACCATGTCCACAGGTGGCCCAGAGGTTGGCATGTGGGTCAGGGCAGCCCAGGTGCCCAGGTGTTGGGTGCAGGTGTGGAGGGGCTGTCTGTCAGTTTCCACTCGGGTCATGGTCTCAGGAACCATGAGATCGGGGCCCACATGGGTTCTGCACTGACAGTGCAGAGGCTGCTTGGGATTCTTTCTCCCCCCCCCCGCCCCTCCCCCGCTTGCACTCTCTCTCAAAATAAGTAACTGAACTTAAAAAAAAAAAAAAAACAGCGATATTATCCTACCTCGACACGAGGGCGGGACAGAGTGTTCATATGCCCCGCTTTCCTCTGGCCCTGGGTGGGGTGTGAACTGCGGACACTTGGCGGAGTGGAGGTCAGGGGGGCAGTGGGGGGTGGAGTGGCCCAGATACCTGCTCTGTACTGTGGAAGGAAGGACCCCAAAGGCCTAGGAGGCCCCCTGTGTCGCGGGAGCTCTGGGCGGCCGCTTGGGTCTGGGCTGCTGAGCAAGGGTGACTGGTGCCCCCCAGGCCTGGTGCCCTGGTGCGTGGGGAGGGGGAGCCAGTGGCAGAAAGGCCCCAGCGATGCCCTGGTCAGTCTGGCTAAGCTCCTCCTGGGCCAGGCGGCTGCCCAGCCCCGCAGAGCTCGGCTCGGCCTACAGGGGGTCCCACCCTGTGCCCGGAAACCACCATGGAGGGTCAAGAAATGCACAGCCACGGGCTTTAGGACATTATTTATTGTGCTGGGGGATGGGTGGCGGACAGAAGCGGTGTGCTCCTGGGGGATGGCCCCGTTCACCGTGGACCCCCCATGGGCACTCCTGGGCTGGACCCGTCCTGCAAACAAGGGGGCAGGTGTAGTGGGGCGAGCACCCTCTTCTTGCCCCCTCCTGCCCTCCCTGGGCCCAGTCCCATGGCCCCTCTGTCCCTGCCGGCCGCTGCCTGCTGTCCCTCCTGCTCCCAGCAGGAGGCCCCCCACAGTGCAGCCTTCTGGCTAAGAGGGGTCTCTATGGGTCAGCAGGGCGCCGGGCCCTGCATGCTCTGGGGACTGGTGTCCAGGCCGGCCCAAGCACTCACCTAGGAGAAGGCGCCAGCACACTGGTCTGTGGGAGAGAGTGGGGCGTGAGGAGGCAGCCAGTGGCCCCTTCCCGAGGCGCGCAGGCCCCCAGCTGTCCCTGAAGGGCCAAGCCTCCCTGCCTGTAATGCCCCCCGGAGAGGCCACTGACCAGGGCTCTGTCCCGCCCTCTTCTGGCGCTCGTCCCACATCTGGGGGGACTGAGCCTTGGGGCTTGGTGCTCCCAGTCTGGGTCTGGGGTCTCCCGCCCCCTGCAGCCCTGAGCCAGCACCGGGACGGCACTCACCGGACTTGGGCAGCAGGGCGCCCTGGCTGGGGTTCAGGCCCACTTGCGGTGCCAGCTGCTGCATCTTCTGGGCACCTTCTGGGAACAGCTCTGGGGTGCGGGCTGGGGGCAGGGAGCATTGGTGAGCAGAAGGGAGCAGGGTTGGGAGGAGGAGGGCAGTGGAGGGCAGGGAGGGGGGAGGGAGGCACAGGGAGGAAGCACCAGGTGGGGAGGGGTCCGGACCCCTCTACCACAGACACGGGGGTCCCCAGGAGACCCAGGGACACAGTGATTCCACCTCCCATGGAGCTGGAACTCTCTGGAATGCGCACATGGGCAACAGTCCAGACCGACCTTGGGCACACGGCTCCCAGAGGAGCAGCCTGTGCCTGGTGACTAGTGGGGGACGGGGGTGCTAGGAGCCCCCCGGGACGCCCACCGTAGAGCTGCAGCCAGACGTTCCTGACGCCCCCCTTCTGCGTCTCCAAGTAAACCACGGCGAAGTGATTGTAGTCGGTGGACACCACCCGGATGTCAGTCTGAGCCATGGCTGAAGGGCAAGGGTGCGGCCGCTGAGCCTGCTGCCTCGGCCCTCGGCCCCGCCCCCTGCCCCTCTCAGGACCCCCCTGCCCCTGCCCAGCCTCACCCGAGTTGCTGAACTGCCCATCCACAGCCCCCTTGGTGAAGGTCGTGACCATCTTCTGGCACCCGCCGTCGGGCCTGGGGAGGAGGAGCCACGGGATCCTGAGCGCCCCGAAGGCCACCGCCTGGGGACTCTGACCGAGTGGGGTGGGCCGGCGCACCCAGGCCGCCCCAGCGCCCCTGTGCCCCCTCCCAGCACTGCAGGGGTGAGGAGCCCCTGCAGGGGACGGGGGCAGGTGTGAAGTGCCGGGTGGAGGACACACAGCCAGGACATGTGGGGTCGCCCCTTCAGACGCACACACGCAGAGCCGGCGACGCTGTTCCTCCGCGGCCAGGCCGCAGGCAGAGGCGTCCGCTGCAGACTGGGCCCCTCCGGGGAGCCGTTTTGACAGCCCCTGCAGCCTGACCCCACGAGGGGCCTGGGACTAGCTCGCTGGTGCGCCAGGGACACCTCTGCTCCCGGTGGCTCACGCTGGCCAGGTCTAAGGCCCAGTTGGAGGTGGGGTTTGTGGGGTCACTTACGTGGAGTATCCGAACTTGAGGTCCAGGTCACCATTAGCCAAGGGGGTCACCAAGACCACAGGCATCTTCATGTCGTCCTTGGAGTTCAGGAAGTTCTCGTCATCCGACGCCACCCCGACCACGTACCAGGTGCCCCGGAACTACAGGGGGGGTGCGGGAGAGCTAGGGTGCAGGCCATAGCAACCCTCACCCGGCAGGGAGCAGGCAGCTGCAGCTCTTCCCGATTCGACCCTGCGGAGCCGTGGAGGGCACAGAGCAGGCTGAGGGGCCCGCTGTCCTCCCCAGCCCTGCCCACGCCCAGCCCTGCGCCCCAGCTTTGAGCTGAGTCCGGACCAGAGATCCGCAGAGCCTCCCCTGGCCCTCCAGCCTCTCTGGGGATAATGCAGCACCCACCCTCCCCCCCGATGGAGAAGCAGAGCAGGGAGGTCGCCCAAGAGGGGGAGGGGATGCCGGGGCCCACCTGGCTGGCATCGAAGTTGGCCTGGATGGGGACCTGGGCCTGGCCGAGGGACACCCTGAGCAGGATGAGGATGGAGCCGATCGGCAGCGTCTGCAGCATCTTGGAGGACGGTCCTTCGCAGGAGAGCTGGGGTGGCCTCTCCTGCCCAGCATTTATGACCCCCAGATGCCCTGGGGTGGCTGGCCTGCTGGCCTGGGACCAAGCCCACGGAGATAGGCTCGGATAGGGTTGTGCCCTGTGGCACCCTGGCCCAGCTGCCCCCCTCCAGCCCCGCCCACGCCCGGTGGTGTTTCCTGCTGGGGGGGCAGTGGTACTTGGATGCAGGGGGAGGAGTTCTGGCACGCTTTCTGTGAGTGTCTGCCCCCAGCTCTCAGCTCATACCCCCTCCACTCCCCTTCCTCCAGGAAGGCTGCCAAGAAGCTCCGCATCACGGCTGAGCCTCACAGCCCTTGGTGGTGCCTCTATAGGGCCCAGCTGAGGTTTGCCCGGCGGTGGGGGGCTGGTGGGCAGCCTGCAGTGGGTGCTGCACTCCGTGGGCGAGGAGGGCTCCGGGCAGGGCTGAGTGGCCGGCAGCATGAGCGGGGGGCAGGGCTGGGCAGGGAGACCGTGCTCCGGGGCCCAGCGCTGGCTTTGGTGCCAGGGGTCTGGTGAACGGGCAGGGCTGTGTACTCGACGCCCAGGCCAGAGAACGGGGAGGGGGTGGTCTGGAGGGGCTACAGCAGCCAGAGAGGATGTGAGGTTGTCCTGTCGTCAGCCCACCCATCAGTCCCTCCCGAGGGGGGGCACAGACCCTGCAGCCACCTCCTCTTTGTTCTCTGATGACACTGGTCTCTACCCGTGTGTTAATCCCACACCTTCAAAAACCCATCGGGTACAAAGCTCCCCTGGGCCTCAGGCCTCTCCGGACTTGGGGTGAGGGGGCAAGCCGAGGGCACCTGCCTGGGGAGTAGGAGGCGACTGGAGACCAGCCGGAGGGGCCGTGGTGTGGTCAGAGCCCAGCGTGTGTCGGCGGTGGGGGGGGGGGACGTAATGGCACCTCTCCTTAGCGGTCCTGACTTCTGGCCCACCCACCAGACCTGAACCCTAGTGCGCCCTTGCCCAGAGTCCGAGATTTTACAGACAGGAAGGGGAGACTGAGGCCCAAAGTGAGTGGGGTGCGGCCAGGTCCCCAGGGAGCTGGGCAGAGCCAGGCCCAGGGCCCTGAGGACTGCAGGACACACAGGCGAGAGCTGCATTGCTGACTTGCTTCTGGAGTTTATTCTCAGAGCCAGGATAGAGCCTGAGGGGGCAGAGGTGGGGGCAGGGAGGAGGCAGGGCTGGGATCGTGGGGATCCAGGTGGAAGAGCAGAGCAGGGCAGGATGGTCAGGTCCTGGGCGCTGGGGTCACCTGGCAGAGACAGCAGGACCAGTGGGTGGGGCAGGCAACCCCGTCTCTCCCACCCCTGGGGTCCCCAGCTTCCTTCCAGCTCCTCTTTACCCCCGGGAATCTCCCCGGAACTCCAGTGGAAGCCCCTCCCCCTTCGGCAGCCCCTGGACCACCATGGTATGTGTGTGGGGTGTGGCAGGTGTGAGTGGGGGGGCCGGCTGAAGCCAGCCCACAGCCCACCCCTGCCCCCACCCCTGCACCACCCCACTCACCTAGCTGTGCTCCTCCACGCACTTATCTGCCGAGAAAGAACCCGGGGGGGGGGGGGGGGGGCGTGGTCAGCACCCCAGGCCCGGGCCGCTTTCCGCACCTGGCCACCTGCTCCCTCCCTGCGGCCCTGGAGAGCTGTCTCAGTTGAGACCCCCCAAATTGCTGAGTCCATCACACTCCATCACTCCCCTCCTCTAGGCTAAGAGGGGGTTCTGTCCCCACCTGGGCCCAGAACAGGCTGCCTGACTCAGGGGGGCCATGGGCACTATGCCCCATTGTGGCTGGTTCCCCCCCCATGTGTTCCCACAGCACCTGTGCCCTCCACGGGCACCCCAGCTCACTGGTTCTGTTTCTGGTGCCCATGTCCCACCAGGCTGGGGACCCCTGTGCCCTGAGGGCCGACCAGGGGCCTAGAACACCGTGGCTGTTTGGTGAAACTGGGGTGAGTAGGTGTTCCTGGAGGAGTATCTTCCTGTGCTGTGGCCAGGGCTGCAGGCCAAGGTCACGGGGTGAGGACAGACTGCCCCCACTCCGGAGGCCACAGTGTGCCGGTAAGCGGGCGGCCTGGCCGGATGAACTCCACCCCTCGGCCTCCCTCAAATCAGGAGACCTGTCCGCCTCAAATCTGACCGCAATCCCCTCCCCACGAGATTAGCAGGCCCCCCTCACCGGTCTTGGGCAGGAAGACAATGGTATCCTCTGTGAAGCCCTGGGTCTTGGCAAAGGTGGTGAATTTCTCCTTTACCTCGGCCCTTGGGGTCTGGGTGCGGCCTGGGGCAGGAAGGAGAAGCCACTGGCCTCAGCCGGGGTGAGGTGTCTGCTGCCCCCACCCCTGCAGCTTGGGGGACCCCCCCTTGAGACCCCCATCTGTGGTTGGGTGGGCCTCTGGCCACAGCGCGGGTGGCTGGTGCGGGGTACGTACTGTAGAGAGTGGCCATGTGGAAGTCCTGGCCGAGGCCTTTGGTGCCCGTGGTGTAGAGAAGCGCGTACTCCTCGTAGTTGGTCGCCACCACCCACACGTCGTGGGTGCTGCCCCAGTCTGGGAATCCAGGAGAGAATCCCAGTCGGGGACCCTGTCCCCCAGCCTCTGGCCTGCCTCTGTGAGGGCTGGCTGTGGGAGGGAGCCGGGGATGATACCCTCCCCCACTGGGACGGCCCTTGAATCCTGCAGGGTCCGGTGCGTTCAAACCACAAGCCCTGGGGGCTCAGCACACACGCAGGATCAGAAATGAGGGGCTCGTCGTGCAGCCAGAAACCCCTTGGGCCAGAACGGGTCAGAACCAGGGAGAGATTTCCCAGTGGGAAGGCCTCCCCAAGGAAGGCGGTAGATGACGGGGTGGGAATGAAGAGGCCCCCGGCCCTGGCTCTGGGGTGCAGAACAGTGGAGAGGTGTGAGGGGGGCTGGGGGCTGCCCCGGGTGCTCCCCTGGCCAGCCGCAAAGATCTGGGTAATTTCCATCTTGCCGGCGGGCAGGGAGGGGCCTGGCGGTCAGCTGCAAAGAGGATCCAGTGCCCTAGGGAGAGGGTTCCTGGTCCCCCACACCTGAGCCTGGGGCCGATCCCGGCCAGACCTTGGACTAGCTGACCCCGGAGGGACCACCAGCCACTCGGCACGCTGCTGGGGCAGGCGGGCTGCCCAGAGTCACGGCCAGCAGGTGTTGCCCAGGGCTGGAGCCGGGGGTCCCTGGGGGGGGCACTCACGGGGACTCGTGTAGCTGTAGCAGCCTGGGGTTTCTGCCGGCCGCAGCAGCAGGGTCCTCGTCTCACACTGGTCTTTCCTGTGGGCAGGTCATCGAAGGGGTCAGGGGTCAGGCTGGGGGCTGTCCCTAGACCGGGGACCGGAGGGCGGGGAGCTCTCGGGCCCCAGCGGCGCGCCCCGCCCGCCCACCTGAGGAAGGTGGTGGTGAGGTTGAGGCCTCCGTCCGCGGTGGCAGCCACCACCGATGTGCACATGGACAGCGCGTTCTTCTTCTCCCGGAACCAGCTCGAGTTGGAGGCGAGGCCCGAGGTGAACCAGCGCCCCAGGAACTGCGGCGAACGGACCCCGCCCGGGTCGGCCAGGACCCTCCTGGACCCGCCTGGGTGGGGGCGCCCCTGCCCCTCCCCTCCCGTCTCCAGCCGCGCCCCGCCCCCCGCCGTCCCCTCCGCTCGGCCAGGTTCGGAAGGTCGCCGGAGCGGCCGGCAGGGGGCGCCCGGGCCGTCCCTAGAGGGTTGGGTGGCCGCGACGCCCGGGGGAAGGGCCGCGGGGCGGGGCGCGTGGCCGGGAGGACCGACCGGGCGCGTGCGGGCGCGGACCTGCGCGCGCCCGGGTTTCCGTGGCCCCCCCCGCGTGTCGTCCCCGTCGGCGCGCTCGCGCACGATGTGTCGTGGGACCCGGGTGTGGAGCGTGTGCGTGTTTTCCTCGGGGCGTCGTGAGCTTAGCGGCGTGGCCGTCCGGCGTACGCACGCGCTCGGCCCGCGCGTCCGCAGGTGCCGTGTGCGCGCTCACGGACACAGGCCTGCGCGGCTCCGTTCTCTTGGCGAATTGCCTTAGGCCCAGGGAGGGGGGTGGTTCTCCCGCTGGGCCTCCTCCTTCCGCTCCGCTCCCCTCTTCCCAGGGTAACAACTCGGGCCCCAGAGAGCGCCCCCTTCCTCTCGCAGCAGCGCTCTGTGCCGCCTCGGGACTGGGCAGGGCAGCCCCTCACCTTGTCCTGTTGGAAGTTGGGCTGCAGGGAGACCTGGGCCCGGGCCCGCGTCTGCAGGCCTCCCAGGCCTCCCAGCAGGACCAGCCCCATCCACAGCGTGTGCAGAGCGGCCATTGTCCTGGAGCTGAGCAGCCACCCGGGCCTGCGGTGCCAGCAGTGCTGTGCAGAGGGAGGGAGCCGGCAGGAGGAGCGGAGGCCACTGGAGAGACCCCTATTTATGGGCCTGGCTTGGCCTCCACCCAGGGCCCAGGGACAGCCCACTGCAGGCTCGTGATGCTGGGGGAGGACAGAGCCGTGGAGCCCAGCTGCGGGCTCGCCCCCCACACGGCTGCTTATGTAAGAGGCTCTGACCAGGACCGGCCTGGGCCCTGCCACCTGGGGCTGGGGGGGGGGTAGGCAGAGGCTCCTGCAAGCTTGGTCTGGATGGGGGTGGGGGCACCTGGACACCCCCTCACAAGCCCTACCGTCATTCTCTCTCCAAGCGCAGGGACCCTGGGAGGGGACGCTGTTCGGACTGTATGTTTGGTCCTGGAAGGCCCGGCGGGTGGGCCCAGTAAAGTAACCCAGTTGGCCCCTCAGGTGCAGCCTGAGGGTCCAGCTGGCGGCCCCCTGGGTACCCTCCTCAGCCTGGGCCCCTCTTCGTGCGTGGTCCCCCCCCCCCCGTGTGGCCCAGCAGCACCCTGTGAAGACTCGGGACGGTGGATACCTGGAGCACTGAGACCAGGGCTGCTGGCGGCCGCCTGTCTCCCCGCCGGCATGGGACTCAAGGGTCCCCACCTTCCAGAGAGGGCCGCCTCCGAGTCCTGGGCCGTGTTCAGAGCTCACGCGCGTCACCTGTTTCAGCCCGAGGTCATCCCGGGCCAGCAGGCCAGCTGGGCGTCAGCTCAGGGCTGAGCAGCTATGAGTGGGCTGGGCGTGAGTGTCCTGGGGTGGGCCAGGGGCCTGGGAGAGAAGACGGAGCAGGGGGGCGTTCCTGTGTGCGGTGCAGACACAGAGGGGCTATAGGTGTGGGCAGTGGGGGACAGGAGCCGGTCATCTCCAGACACAGGCGCAGCCCATCCAGCGGGTGCAGGTTCCTGTCCCAGGGCTTCTGCCCAGAAGCTGGATTCTTGGCGGTCCTGGCAAGGTCAGGGCGTCGGGCTTCCTGGCCCCGGCTAGACCCTTGCCGTGGGACCATTGCCGGTGGCCGAGCGTGTCCTGGCGGGACCGGGCTCCCTTCTGAGGCCGGGATCTCAAAAATGCTGGTGAAAACAGGTGTGGCGGTTCTGTGGGAAGGGCTGAGCGGCTGCCGGAGGGGCCGGGCCACCACAGATCTGGAGCCTGCCTCCTCCCTCCACACCTTTGCTCTGCAGCCCTGATATGACGGCCAGGGGTGTGAGGTTGGCATGTGCTGCCCTTTGTCCCCCCTCCCCCGTGGCCCAGACGGGCTTATTTAGGGGCTGCTGTGGGGCTCTGTCATCAGGGCAGCCTGGGGGAGCAGCTGGGTGGGCAGTGCCATGTGGAGGGGCTCATGCTTTTTCACTGGTGCCGGGCTGGATGGGGGGCTGGCGGGGGCTGGCGGGGGGCCATTGGCTTCCTGGGCAGAGGCAAGTGTGAGGGGGTGAGGCGGCGAGAGACAGCAGACACCTAAGAGGGTGACTGGCAGTGGTGCAGGGGAGGGGCTGGTGGTGCAGGGGAGGGGGCAGCGGTGCAGGGAGGGGGGGAGTGGGTGCAGGGAGGGGGGTGGCAGTGCAGGGGAGGGGGACAGCGGTGCAGGGGAGGAGGCGGTGGGTGAGGCGAGGGGGTGAGCACCCAGGCAGGGTGGGGGCCGGGGCTGCAGCCGGAGGGACCACGAGTCTCAGGCCCCATGCCCCCGGCCCAGCCCGTGTTGAAAGGAGGCCGGCAGCTCAGATGGCCAAGGGCCCCCCTGCTCAGACCCTCCCCTCTCGGGGGGCCTTCCCTGCATAGCCCTCCCCCAGGTGCTGCACCCTCTCCTGGGTGACGTACTGCTCTGTGCCAGGGACTCCCCCAGCTCCCGGAATGACCCTCAAGCCCCTTCCCACCCGGCCCAGCCCCCAGAGCAGAGCTCCCCACACCTGCCCTCTGCTTCCCCTCCCCAAGTGCTCCGGTAGCAGGTCTACCTGACACCCTGGGCTGGGGGGGTCCGCGGCCCCCTCTCCAAGTCCTCGCACCTCCCCCCTGCAGTGACCAGCCCGGCGTACCCTGGTCTCCCAGCCTGCACCCTGCTGTCCGGTTCCTGCTGGGCCCTGAGGACCCCGTCAGTGTGGCCGCGGCCCCTCCAGGCCACCCGCCAGCTCCCTGATGGGCACACTGATGGCCAGAGGAGCGGCTCCCTGCGACCAGGGTGACCCAGGGGTGGCAGCGACAGGGCGATCCTGGCTGGCGGCTGGCCTCTCTGAGCCTCAGTTTCCCTGTCTGTGCAGAGGGAGTGAGGATGTTCCCACTCACCGGGAGTCGGGGGGTATGGACCTCCCAGCCCTTGGGACAGACCTGCTCCCGGGACCCCCTGTGGCAGATGGGGAGCTTCTGGTGACCCGTGGGCAGAGCTGGGCTGAGCCTGGGGCCCTGGGCCCTCCCTCCCCCTGCTTTGGGCCCTCTCTCCAGGCCCTGACCCGGTCCTTCCAGAAGGGGACCCTGAGAGGTGGGGTCTGGTGGGGGCCCAGCAGGTAGGTGCCCCGGCAGCTGCTGGGTCCGGCAGGTAGGGGAGGAGGCACCCTGAGAGCTGATTCACTGTTGCCAGGTCCAGTAGGGTCTGGCCGTTCGTTGCCACCGAGTCCTGCTGAGTACTTGTAAGATGTTGGTCCCTTCCCCCCACCTCACGTGGTGCATGACGGAGGCCTGGGGAGGGGGGGCGTCCGGGAGCCCCTCCTCTGTCCCTCCCGGCCTCCACCCCGCGCAGTCACGGACTCTCCCTGCACTCTCTGCTCCGAGCTGGGCCCTGTGTGGTCAGCAGCCCCAAGCTGGGCCATCTCTGCCCTCCAGGGGCCCCCCCGCTCAGCTGATGCGGGGATGGGGGATGGGGGTGCGAACGTGCTGGATGCTGGGGCTGGTGAGGCCCCTCCTGGCACTGCTGCAAGCAGACATGCCTGGCCTGGCAGACCAGGCGCTGTTCATGGCTCCCAGAGGGATGGCGTGGAGGGGGGCTGGCAGTGTGCGCTCCTGACCCACGAGGGCAGGGTCCTGCTCTCAGCCTGAGGGACAGACGAGGGTCTCTCAGGAGCTCCACGCCAGGACCCAGTGCGGGAGAGACTCCCGGAGGCTGATCTGGGAGCCCCCCCCCAGGTCAGGCCCCCCGCCGCACACAGATAGCTCTGGACGCAGCGCCTTCTGGGGCCCGTGGGCAGAGACCAGCCAGGGCACACGCACCGCCCACGAGGCTGCCGAGCTGCCCGGCAGAGACCTGGGGCCCAGGCGGAGTCTAGGACAGCCGCCTGCCTGCGGAGGGCTCGGGACGCCAGGAGCTGGCCCCATCCTTGAGAGGTCATCGAGGCCATTCCCCTGCCTCTGGCCTGCCCGGTCGGACACAAGCCCGGGGCCCAGGCCCAGGCTTGATCTCACCCTCGGGGGGCAGTGTCCCTCAGAGATGGTCGGCTCTCCGGGGCCGAGAAGCCTGGTGGCTTCTCCCTGACCTGCAGCTGATGGTGTCCTCTGGCCTCAGGGACCTCGTGACCTCAAGGACCCTACCTGCCTTCGACTTGGCAATCAGCTCCCCCCAGCCTGTGGGAAGGGGCTTTGAGGGAACCCTGAGTGGGTGTGCAGAGGCAGCCCCTCTAGACCCCACCCTATCCCCTCAGGCCCTGGCCCCTGCCCTTCGGAGCTGCCTCCCAGCCTGCGGGGTGGCTCACCCTGCCCCAAGATGCTCCTCCCATGGAAGGTGTTGAGGAGACTGGCTGGTGGATCCCCAAAGGATTTTAAATAGGGAAGAGGCCCTGGGTCACAAGAAGCTGATAGAATATTCTGGAAAATCCCCAAAGGCCTTATCCCCTTTCCCCGCCCCCTCCCCAGGTGCTTGGATCAGCCCTATCTCCAGGGCCATACTGGGAAAGAAGTCTCCAGGCAGCCGGGCAGAAAGATGGGCATTGCCAGGTGCCAGCACCCCCCAGACCCGAAGCAGGGAGTGGGGGGGGGGCAGGTTAATGCCCCTGGTGGGGCACTGGGACCCACAGAGGAAGTGGGGTGCTGGGTCTGCAGCGTGACACAGGGCAGGTGCAGCCAGCTCAGACCTCCAAGTGCGGGGACTTCTCTACACCCCTCCCCTGCCCCAGCTCTTAGACCAGCCCAGCGTCCAGGGCCCCAGGTGGCCAGGTGTCAACAGAGGCAGAGAGGACAGAGACAGGAGGAGCGCAGGGGGGCCAGTGGGGAGTGTGTCTTGCCCCGTGTGGGCAGAAATCCAGAGCGGGCCCTGTGCGGGAACACCCGGGTCCCAGGGGCCTCCCTAGTTCCAAGAGCAGCTCTCCAGCGGGGGAACCTGGGGTGAGCCCTCCTGGTGACCTGGGGCCACTCCGGGCCAGGGGCTGGCTGCCCGCTTCTGGAAGGGCAGGGGGAGAGCAGCCTGCCCCCACCATGCTCCCGTAAGCCCACCGCCTCCCGTAGCTGTGACAGTCAGCGCCGGGGTGACGGGGCAGATGGCCTCCAGAGTCCAGCCAGGCGGTGGGTGTGGGGGTAAAGCGCACCTCTTCACCTGTCTGAGGGCTGGGTGAAAGGTCTTGGGGCTCATGTGCCCCACGCGCCCCGTGGGCCTCGACAGATGGGCCCCCCTGGGTCACCACCGGCTAGCCCAGGTATCCCTCTCCTCAAAGCCCCGGAAGCCAGAGGACAGTTTTGTGTGGAGGCTCGCTCATCGAGGGCCCCAGTGGAGTCTCCCGATTCTGGAAGTTTCCTTGCTTCTATGGCCTGGCCACGTCAAGCTGGCCCAGGCGTCTACAGGGCCTCCTGGTCCCAGCAGAGGAAAGCAAGTCTCCCACTGCGGCCTAGACCCCCAGCCCTTGGTCCCGAGCCTAAGCATGCCCCCGAGGTGGGCGCTCCTGCCTGTCCCTGGGGGCCGGGGTGACTTCAAGGGGGCCACAGCTCTGGGCCGGGCCGGCCCCACGGCGGGCACCTAGCAGGGCTGGGGGGAGAGGCTCTGGACCCTGTGGGCCTGGACACGTCCCCGCACCCCAGGCCCTTGGCTGGCCTCCAGTACAGGCCATCAGAGACGGCCCGTGTGTGAGGCCGGCTCTGGGGGTCCCGAGAGCCCAGGACAGTGCCCGGTCCTCAGGGCGAAGGCACCCGAGGGCTAAGTGAGGACAGGCGTTGGAGAGGACATCCCGCTCCGGCCTGGTCTCGGACCTGGGAGCTCTGGGAGCCACCCACGGCCTGGCCTGCACCCCCACCCCCACCCCATGGGTCATCTGGCGGTCATGCCGGCCGCTCCTGGCACCGAGTGTTTGTTTCTGACGGGGGAGGGGTATGGGGACAGATGTGGCCTCAGGGGACAGGGCACAACAAGGCCTTGATGGGCACTGGGAACAGTCTCTCTGGAGGGAAAATCCCGTCCAGTCTGGCAGCCATTGGTCCTGGAGACTGGAAGTCACCTTCTGTCCACTGTCTTCCCCTGACCTCTGGCCAGTCCCCGCCGGAGGTCTGCGCCCCGCAGACCCTGTCCTCCCGGTGCCGGCCGGGCCCCCACACTGGGCTGAGGTGGGCACGGGACTGTGAGCGGCAGTCATGGAGGACACCCTGGAGGAGACGGGAGTGGGCCCAGGAGACCCACGTAGGGCCTGCTCCGTAGTAAAGAGACGGGACCCTGGGGCCCCCCCAGGGTTGCAGAGAGACAGGCGGTGGGTCTGGAGGAGGCCGGGGCTCAGGAGCCGCTCTCTCGGCTGAGGAGGGGCCCGAGCGGAGTGGGAGGTGGGAAGGGGGCAGGGAGGGCTGTGGCTGCACCCGCGGGGCCCCAGGGGCCGCTCCAGGCCTGGCGCCAGAGGGACGAGACCGCAGATGGTGGGTCGGGGAGACAGGAGGCGGGAGCCAGGGGTCGGAGGTCAAGGGAGGTCACGGAAGCCATGGCCTGGAATGGGACTTCCGGACGGCAGGACCCAGGCTGTGCCCACTCCCGGACAGAGGCTTGTCCTCTCCTGTGTCAGAACGCCGGTCACAGAGCCCAGCCGTCTCAGGGCCACCGGACATGCCTGGGACTTTGCCTGGTTGTGGGGGGGGGTCAGCCGCAGAAGAGGGGTGGGGATGGGTTGGGAGGTGAGCAGGAATAGGGGCCGCACTGCCCAGGCTGGCCCCGGGCCCCCACACCCCCGTGGGTTTGCATGGCTGACATCAGGCCGGGGGGCTCCGTCCAGCTCAGCCACAGCTGCCCCTTGGCCCCAGGGTCCCCTGGGCGTCAGGCAGGGCTGTGCTTGGTAGCGGCACTGGCTGGTGGGGTTTCTGGCCGGGGGGCGCCCCGAGCTCGGGGGGGACAGCCGGCCTGCCCCGGCCTGGCCGGACCCAGGGAGCTTGCCAGCAGGTGAGCCGGCGGGCCGGCGGGGCTCTCCCTCGATTTGGCAAAGGACGAGTGACCCCGTGGGGGCTCATAAGGAGGGTCTGCAAGGCGGCAGCGTCGTGGGCCTCCGCCTCGAGGGCCAGAGGTGGGTGCCCTGCAGGTAGGGCTGACCTCCCTGGGGGCTCTGAAGACCCAGAGCCCGGCCTGTGCAAAGCCCACTGCAGCCAGACTTGGAGAAGGACCGGGTAAGTGGGGACCCGCGAGCGTCCGCCCCAGACTCCGGGAAGGGGCCGGGGCTGCGGCGCGTGGACGGGCACTCTGGCAGAGGCCCACGACGTCCTTCTAGCACTTACGAGCTGAACACAGACCGTGGCTTCGGGGTTCTGGCCTCCGTGTGGGGGCCGCGGCAGCACTGTTGGGGGCTGGTGTCTCTCAGAGCCTAGGTGGAGGGAGACCCTCATCTCTTCCAAGGCAGGGTGGCAGGGCTGTGGGGGGGCTGGTCCTTCCCTTCCTCCCCCAGGCTCAGGACCACGTGTGGGCCGGGCCCCATCCTCTACCGAGGTGGGGGTGGGGTGTCCCTGCCTCACTGTGCCCCTCCCCGTCCCCGGAAACAAGCAGGTCTGCCAGGGGTCAGGGCTCTGAGCACGTTTATCTGCAAAACCAGCACCCGAGGGCAGGGACAAGGGCTGCGTCCTCCCTACCCGTTCCTGTGCCCACGCCGCCCACGCTCCGTCCCGGCCCCTCTCCACCCCTCCCTCCAGCTCAGCCACAGGCCTGAGTGGACGTGAACTTGATCGTCCGCGGGGGCCTCTGGGGGGCAGCTCCCTGCACCTGGAGGCCGGGACCTCGGGGCCCAGGGAGCCGTGGATGCCATTGGCCAGGTGCTGTGGGCCCCGGGGGCCTCCTGGGAGGCGAGGCCTGAAGCAGGGGAAGGGGTGTGTGTGGAGGAGACCAGAGACCAGGCCAGCCGTGCCTGCCCCTCCCCCAGCCCCAGAGCGGAGTCTGCTCCCAGGGACAACCCAGGCCTCCCACCAGCTTCGGGGCCACCAGCCCCAGGAGCAGCCTGTGCCCCCCACCCGGGCCCTCTCCGGCTGGGACGAGCCAGGGGACCCCGCCGGAGTGCACGGATGCTCCCGGGTCATCTGCTGTCCAGGGTCCCCGAGTGCCAGCAGCTGAGAGGGTGGAAAAAACCCAACCTCCAGTTCACCCGCTCAAGCCCAGGAAATAAAACAACTTCCTTCAAAACAAAATAGCTTTTCTGCCAGAGCGTTCCTGCCGACGCAGGCCTCGCGTCCCGTGGAGGGAGCTTCGGAAAGACCCGAAAGAGACAGAGTGTTTCAGAACAGGCGTGATCGAGCCTACGCCTGCGCGTGTGTGCACCGGTGTGTGCGCCCCGTCCGTGCGTGTGTGCTCGTGTGCACCACGTCCGTGTGCGTGCCTGTGTGTGCACCCTGTCGTGTGTGTGTGTGCATGCACACAGCAGAGGTCATCTTTCTATGTCCCCCCGACAGCCCGGGCACCTTAGGCTCCTCACCAGGGGAGGGAGGTGGGCGGTCAGACCCCCTTATGGTCCTCGGGTCTGGTGCCCTGGCCTGTCTGTGCCCAGACTGGCCCCGTGGCTACTGAAACCGACCACCTCCCTCCCCGAGCCCCGAGCCCCACCTCTCGAGCCCGCCCCCGTTTCCAGTCTGCCAGGTGGACGTCAGAGCTGCTCTCCGGAGGGCCGCCTAGGGAGGAGCCCCTGGGTGAGCCCCTTGACTCCCGGTAGACCACGGGAGTGGGTGACGCCGGACATGCTGACCTCGGGCCCTGGGACGGCAAACGGAGCTTTAGCCACAGGCACCCGGGCTCCGAAAGCCTTCTCCAGTGAGCCCAGCAGCAAAGCGGGAAGGGTGAGGTCACTCTGGGGTGCTCTGGGGAGTTGGGCCCGGGCAGGCCCAGCCTACAACATTCCAGGTGAGGCTCTTCACACCCCCACCGTCTGTGCCTTCCCCCAGCTCACATGCGGGAGGACCGGGGAGCCTGCCTGCCAGCACGGAGTTACCCTCGGTGCCAGGGCCTGACCCCTTGAGCCCCTCTGCCTGGCCGTGATAGGGGGCCCTGTGGGGGGGAGCACCTCAGCACTGGAGGCCTCGCCCAGCCCCCGTTCCTGGGAACGTGCCCCTTCCCAGAGCACTCCCCACACAAGCCTCATCCCCTCTCTCCTCCCAGCAGAGGGGTCTCAGGACACCCCGGGCACATCTCTCAATCCTCCCCATACTCTGGGATGAACAAAGGGACTCCTCCCCAAAACCCCTTCCCCACTGTCCTCTGGCCACATGTGGAGTGGGGTGGCCCCTGGCAACACGCATTGTTCTCAGTCTGGGCCACTGTCCTCCATAGGGTCCCCGGGTCCTCACTGTGTGTGTGTGTGTGTGTGTGTGTGTATGTGTGTGTGCAGGCATGGGTGGGGGAGGCATGAGGTGACTTGGGGAATGTGCAGCCAGGCCCAGGTACCCACCTCGTGGGGATCTCTGGGCAAAGATGTTTCCCCAGGGCCAGAGTGGGCATGAGGCCTCAGGGCTTAGACAGAGGGGTACAGGGCAGGGCTGGGATGCGGTGGGCTCCAGCCACCTCTGCACCCACAGGCCTGATGCCCCCGGCTGCCCACTCAGACCCCCGCCCTGTGCACAGACTATGCCAGCCCACCTGCTCCCCTCCCTTCCTCCTCCAGGAAGCAGGCACGGTCAGCGCTGGAAGACCCCAGGGGCTGCTCCCGGACCCAGCAGGCCCAGATGGTGACAGGACCCCTGGGCAGGATAAAGATACCTCTCCCAGCCATCACAGGATCCAGAGTGGGGGCCAGCTGCACGATCGGGCCAGCAGCCCTAGCAGGTCCCACAGCCTGGGCCAGTACTCCAGGACAAGCCCTGCCTGGTCTTCCCTCCATGAGTCCCCCATCCCTGAGGCATCTGAGGATGTCCTGTCCCTGCTACCCGGCCCCCAGGCCCTCTCCTCGGTGATGCCTCTTCACCCTTGCCCTGCAGCTGGGCCTCTGACCCCTGCCCCCCTCCACTCCCGTGTTCCCAGCGTGTACAGTTGTTTCCTGAGGGAGGTATATGAAGCTCCCCCTCAATAACGGCAGATTTGTCTCTCTCCTTGTGGTCCTGGTCCTGTTTTTTGCTTTTGTTATTCTGAGGCCGTATTATTAGTTGCATACAAATTGAAAATTCTTATGTGTTCTTGATGGATTGATTCTACTATCATTATGAAATAACCTAGCATTTCTGTAACCTCATGTCTTAAATGCTTCTCTCCTAAAATAACATATGATAGATTCTTTAAAAAAATCCTCTGATCAGCTTTTTCTTTTAAGAAGTGTATTCAGTTAACTTTATTTAACGTAATAATATATTGGGGTTTCAGTGTACCATCTTATTTTGTGGTTTTTATTTTTCCCACCTGTCCTCACCTCCTTGACACTGTTTGTGGATTGTTTTTTATCAATTCATTATTTTGTTTCTATCAATGTAGGATAGTGTGTGTGTGTGTGTGTGTGTATGTGTGTAAGTACATGTACATTTTCTTCATGGTTATGGCCAACATTACAGTGTCCAGCTTTACCTCAACAAAGTTACATCTCCCTTCTTCCAAACAATGCCCTTTTCATCATGTTTTGGAATTCCTACATTTAATCCCCAAAACATTGCTGTTGTTTTACGTGGCCAAGATTGATTTTCAAATTCTCCACCTGCTTACAGCTTTTCTCTGTTCTGTGTTCCCACTAGAACTCAGGCCTTGTGTCGGGCATCACTTTTTTCTCCCAGAAGCACTTCCTTCAGAGTTTTCTCTATGGAGCATCTTTTGGTGACATAGTCTCTCTGTCCTGTCAGAGCCACTCCAGGCCGGAGGCCTTACCGGCAGTGGGACAGCGGGGGTCAAGAAGTAAACACAGCTGTCCCTTGACCTCACGTCGACCTGGGGCGGGACGGCCCTGGGCCTGCAGAGACACCGAGGCTCCACACTGAGCGATTCCAAATCAAGCTTTCTCCGCAGAGATGGGGTTAGATCTGTGGTTGCCGGGGCCGAGAGAGCCAAGGACCAGTTGCAAATGGGCACTAAGGAGCTTCCTGGGATGATGGAATGTTCCACATCTTGTTTTGTGTTGTGTTGACACAGGTCATCAAAGCGTCCAATAAAATCATGTCCATTTTAGTGTGTGTCAAATAGAAGTTCATCTTTTAGAAATGAAAACTAAGGACTTTTTCAGACAGATGAAACCCCAGAGAATTCATCGCTAACAGATCTGCAAGGAAAAAATACTAAAGGATGCCCTTCAGCCAGAAGGAAAGTGTTCCTGTGGGAGCACCGGGGTCAAGGAGGGCCGAAGAGCAGGGAAAAGGCTGGACGCGGGCAGACCCTGCGGACCATGGTCTTGGTCACCCTCAATATGTCTTGCGGAGAATAAAATATATTTAGAATTAAAATACATGACAAAAATAGAACAAATCTCAGAGGGTATGAATGGAACTAAAGTGTAAATAATTACACTGCCCAGAAGATGGTGAACGTGTTAATTTATATTCAACATAATAACGCAAGGATGAGCTCATAGCCTCCAGGCTAACTCAACAAGAAGAGTAAAAAGTTTAAGAAAGCAAGGTCTTCAAGAGCTATCTGAGCACTCATGATCATGGCAGCAGTATTCACAGCAGCCATGGGGTGGAAGCAACCCGCGGGACCACCAGCAGGTGAACGGATAAACCAAATGTGCTCCGGCCCACGACGGAATATGAGCCTTAAAAAGGAGGGACATCCCGACACCTGCTACCGCGTGGAAGACTCTGGAGGACACCGTGCCGAGTGAGATCAGCCCGTCACAGGGGGACACGTTCAGGAGGCCCTGGAGGAGTCGGAGCCGCAGACTCGGGGGCGGGAGGGCGGGGCTGGGGGAGGGGAGGGTCCGTGTGTAACGGGCCAGAGTCTAGTCTGGGAAGATGGAGAGTCCTGGACCTGGGTGGCGAAGGCTGAACAACAGTGTGAATGTGCCGGAAGCCGCAGGAGTGAGCACTTAAAGAGGGTTTTAAACAACAACACAGGGGCGCCGGGGGGCTCAGTCGGCTGAGTGTCCGACTTCGGCTCAGGTCGTGATCTCACGGTTCGTGGGTTCGAGCCCCGCGTCGGGCTCTGTGCTGACGGCTCAGAGCCTGGAGCAGCTTCGGATTCTGTGTCTCCCTCTCTCTCTGCCCCTCCCCCGCTCATACTCTGTCTCTGTCTCTGTTTCAAAAATAAATAAAACATTAAAAAAACAACCACGACAAAGTAATATTTACAAGCTAATAAAGAGAGAAAATGATGCAATAAAGAAATTACTTAGTCCAACAGGTGGGGCGAGAGCACCTGTCTTCCAATGCAGGGACCCAGCTCACCCTCCTGTGGTCCTGCGGGTACCCTAGCCTCTCCTGCCCCAGGCCGGTCCCACGGGGGCCTGAGCCCACGTCTGCTCCCTCCCAGAGCTCGGCACCCATCCGTCCTGCCCCTGCTGCCTTGGCTCGTCCCCACCACGCGTGGTCAAGCCCCCAGCAGGCTCAGATGCAGAACTGGGGCCCCAAAGGGTCCCTTGGCTTTGCTGGCCCTCCCTTCTGGGGGGCTGCTCTCCCTGGAACGGTCCCCCCAGGGGCCAGGGAAGCCTCCCCTGCAACAGGCCAGTTTCTCTGGCCACCCAGACAACACTCCAGTCCTCCCGTCCTTCTTCCCGCCCGCAGAGACCCCGGGCGCTGGGATGCAGACAGAGCGACGCCGGCCCATGAGTTCCTGGACACAGTGTCCCCTCAAACACCGCAGCCACGGCTCAGGCCGGGCTCGAGCATGTCCACCCCAGCCCGGACGCCCACCTTGGTGGGGAGGGACACAATCCATGGCCCTCACTCACGTTTGCCCTGCCTGTCACAGGGCCACTATACTCCCTGGCCTGCGGGAAGGGCTTGGTTGAGAGAAATGGCCGACAGAGGCTTCCCGGGGGGCTGGGAGCTAAGCAGGGGCATGACTTGGAGGCGTCCTTCCAACATCTTCCTGCCTCAGGTGCCAGCAACAACGGGCAGCACCTGCCCCGGGAAGCCGAGCAGCCGGGGACCCAGTGCAGTGGGAGTCTGTGTCCAGGGCTCAGCTGGCCCCACCTGTGTCCTTTGCCCCGGGCTCCAAGCCTTTTCCCCTTTATAGGGTTTCCGCTCGTCAGAGGCTCATGGAACGTTGAGCGGTCCCAGGGACGGGCTGGGCACCGGGCCTCCGCACCATGGGGAGGGACGTCCGGCCAGAGCACACCTGCTCTCGCCAGGCTCAGAGAGAAGCTGCCGGGGGCGTGTGGGTGGAGGGGTGTCCTGGGCAGCTGGCCAGCGGGACAGCTGTCACAACACGCAGGCCGGCAGGCGGCGGTACTGACCCTGCGGACATATGCCAAGCCACCTGGGCCTGCTGGGATGCACACCGCGCCCCTCCCTAGAAGCGGCAGGGGCCCTGCCCTCAGATGACAGGACTGGGAGGAGGGCCGGAGGGAGTCGGGGACACCCTCCAGGGCTCTGAGTGAGTCCAGCCTGTGACTGAGGGATGGGGACCCACCTCCCTCTGCCCCTGATAGGGACACCACGTCAGAAGACCCGGAGACGTCGTGCGCAGGGGTCCTGCGTGGCTCAAAGTCATAAACTGCACTTCAGACTAGGAAACAAGGCACCTCCGTCCTTTCCTGGGGGTGTGGACTAGCGTCATATGCAGGGGTCTCCACCTCCCTGGCTGCGCCCTGTTCCTGTCCACCCGGCCCTGGCTCCGTCCTCTCAGGGGCCGGTGCGGCCATGCTTGGGCACCTGCCTGGGAAGAGGGGCGCCGCTGGGAGGGCTATGGCTGGGGGAGGGCCACGGGGGCCCTCAACCAGGAGGCCAGTCCCAGATCCCTGTGGCCCTCCCTGGCTGGCACATGTGCAGCTACCTTGGCCTCGGCCCCGGGTTGTGCACAACGACAGCTCGCCACCGTATATGGTCTGGAAGGTTCTCCCGAGACGCAGTCTCACATTCTGTTTGCAGGACCAGGGGAGGCCGTAGGCAGCCCATCGATTCCATTGCAACCGACACCGGGCTTTGTGTGAGCTTGGTGGGGGCGGCCCGGAGGAACGCACACCCCCTCCCCTCTCCCCGGGGGCTCATGCCGAAGGGCCAAGGACAATCCAGTTGCTTCTATTCCGTCCTGCTGACCCTGCCCTGAGGGAGGAGCAGGCCCAGATGGCCGGGTGTGGGGGGGGCATCCACTCAGGCCAAAGAATCTCGAGCTGGCAGAGCAAGAGGCCTCTCTACATGGGCTTTGATCTGTGGCGGGAGGAGGGCCTGGGCTGGGCCTGCTGCCCCCCTGCTTGGAGCTCCGTGGGGCCAAGATGGGGGGGGGGGCTCAGGAGGGCTGGTCCTGTCTGGGGTCGGGCAGCTGTGAGCTGCTCCTCAAGTGTGCGCAAACGGGCTGGGGTCCCAGGCAGTGGCTCCCGGTACCTGAAGAGTCCCTACAGCCAGGGGCGGTCAGGCCTGGGGAAGCTGTCCCCCCACGTCCCCGCACGTCCCCGCGCATCCCTGCGCATCCCTGCACACCCACCGTCTGCCCCCCGCCCAGGCAGGGGCCTCTGTGTCCAGATAACAGGATACGAGGCCTGCTGGTGCTCAGGCTGGGGGTGGGGGTGGAGGTGGGGTCTGTGAACTTGCCCAGTGTGGGGCTGAATGGGGACGATGGAGGCGCCTCATCCCGGGACCAACCTGTGCAATCCACAAGGACCTGCAGAGCCACACGCGCACACACGCACAGGCACGGGAGCCGGGAGGGCGAGGACAGGCCTGGCAGGCTGGGGGTGGGCATGAGTGTGCTGACACCCCTACCTCGGGCCTCCCCTACCCACCCCAAGGTCACGGTGCATCGCAGGCCTGGATCCAGCACGGAGCATTTATTTCATGCTGAGAGTAGAAGGGGGCAGCGCTGGGCAGGGAGACCGGCTGCGGCCGGGGAGGCGGGAGGCGCTGCATCAGCCTCTAACAGGTGCTCGGCTGGGGTGACCAGTCTGAAGGGGGAGAGGACGGAGGACGGAGGACGGAGGAGAGACTGGGGGCAGAGCTGGGAGGGAGGCAAGACGCATGAGAGAGCTGGCAGCTTCCAGGGAGGGGAGAGGAATGGGGCCTGAGGGGGAACCGGGCTGGGGCAGCGGGGAGGCCAGCCAGGGGCTGAGGGACGTGCCCCTCCAGGGCGCCACCCTGCCCCTACCTGGGCCCCCAGACTTGATGAAGACATGCAGGTGAGCGCTCGTGCTTGTCAGCACACACAGTGTGTGCAAACCTGTGTGCACACGTGTGCGTGTGTGGGTGTCTAAGCGGTCACACGTGCATGCGTGAGCACCGTGTCTGTAGGTGTGCATGTCTGAGCGTGTTTTACACACACGCCTGCCAGTACGTGTTCACGGAGCCACACACCTGTAAAGGGCCAGAGGTGGGAAAGGCGGGGGTGTGGTGGGAAATGCTCCTGGAACGGGGAGGAGGTGGCCCAGGATGGGGAGTGGGGGGGGCCCAGGTGGGACGGAGATCAAATAGGGAACCCCCCGACTTTGGGCTCAGGCTGAACGCTCCAGGGCTGCCAGGACCCCACAGGTAGACCCTGAACGCCGTCCACACTCACCTGCCGGCCTCCCACAGGGCTTCTGAGGCCCATGCGCAGGTGCCGATGCCGGGTCGAGGCTCCTGCCGCGGCCCGAGAGCCCGTGACCTGTCAAGTCTGGGAAGACGCTGTTGTTCTCCGAGAGGCCCTGATCTCTCCCCAGGCTGACAAATCCCTGCAGCACCTGGGTCCGTATCACCCACATTCTGCCTGGGGCCCAGTGAGCACAGCGCAGCCCGCAGCAACTGGGCTGAGTGGTGGCGCCCTGGCCCTCCTCCCCGCCCCCCCCCCCCGCCCCGTGCCACCAGCGCCGCTGCGGCCGCCGGCCAGGACTCACACAGCAGGCTGACCGTGAGGACGCTCTGACCGGCCGGCTGTCGTCTGGACAGCACCAGAGCCAACGTGCTGTAGTCAGTGTCGTACACCTGGATCTCCTCGGGGTCTCTCCCGGGCGCCGAGGGGTGACAGCCGCAGCATCGGGGCACGCCCGCCAGCGCCCTCCCCGCCGCTCACCTGCCGCCCCCTCACCCTTAGTGTTGTCCACTGCGAAGCCCCCAGGCTGGGCCGCTGGAACCAGCACAGACGACCAGGTGACATGGCGGTGGTTCCTGTGAGAGCAGCGATGGAGAGACGAGGAAGGTTCTAGAACCCGGCCGGAGCACTGGTTTCCTTCTGCCCTTCTCAGGGGCTGAGAGAATACTGCTGTTGGTCTGGAGGAGACCTTTGTCTGAAACCACGGGCACGGCCCAGCAGACCGCTGCTGTCCCCAGGGAGGGCTGTCTCCACTCCGTGCCCCCCGGGGCTGCCCCGTGTCCCTCCTGGAGAAGCCAGGTGTGAGCCGGTGACAGCTTGAAGCCTCTGCCCAGCCCACCCCCCGACAGAGCCGGGAACAGGACCTGAAACGTGCACGTCCGCGCGATGCTGAGGGGTTTTCCGGGCCACGGGCCCCTCCGGGAATAGCGGCCCAGCTGGGCACTGTGGCTGGCGCCCTTGGCCGCAGCCCTGGACTTCGCTGAGCCGGGCCGGGCGGGGGGAGGTGGCGGCGGTGGGCGGCCGCTACTGTGCGGGCCTGGGGCCCCTCCCCGCATGGGCTCCGTCCTCGGGGAGCCGCCCGCAGCGCACGGTCCTCTCCAGGCGAACGCGCTTGTTCGGAGAAGCAGGCCGGGCTGCGGGTGGGGGGAGGGGAGGCCGGCCGGCCGCACCTGCGCTGGGCTCTCCGTCCCCCACGGCCCCCAGTAATCAACCTCTGGTAGGAACCAGGCCAGTCAGATGCCCCCAAGGGTCTGAGACGCTCCAGTGGGGGGTTCTGGGGTGGCTGGTGGTGCGGGTGGGGCTCACCGGCAGGCCGGGGCGGGGCCGAGCGGAGACCCTCAGCTTCAAGGGTCATCCCTGGTCTACAGGACAAACCCACCTTGCGGCAGGCTCCCGTTTTATGTAACCTGGAGCCCAAGAGCCCTAACCAGAGGTTTCCGGGCCCTCTCCTCCCCCACAGCCAGCCAGGTGGGCGAGGAAGCTGCCAGGCCTGCAGGAGGCCCGGAAGGGTAAAGAAGCCCTCGTGCATCGGTACCCCCCAAAGGGGGGCCTGCCCCACGCCCACCTCATTTCAGGCGCTATCTATGAAGACGCCCGCTTCTTCCCAGCCAGGGCATGCGTAGGCACTTTGCCCAGGCAGACTGGCAGGGACACCTGTCACCCTGGCTGCAGCAACTGAGCCAGGAGGAGCATGTAACTCCAGAAGGACCAGTCAGCGGCTGCTGCCGGGCCGACCAGGATGCTCTGTCTTTTCTGGAATCGGAACCCTGAGAAGGACATCAGCCTAGGCTGATGTTTTATCCCTGTGAGTGAGAACTTCCCTGAACAGAAGTGCAGGGCAAGCAGAGCTGAGAGAGGGAGAGGGAGGAGGTGATGGGGCCCTGACCACACTGCTTGAGCTCCTGGATCCAGCTGTACTTGAAATCCATCAGCACCCAAGGCTCTTCTGAGTCTGTGATATGGTAAATGCCCCCCTCTCTTGTGTGTGTCCCCAGAGCTGGCTTAGGTCACTAGCAGCCTGTGCTGACCTTTAGGAAGAGGGCCCGTGGGAGAACAGCACGGGGGCCCCTGCTGGACCTGAGCCATGAAGCCATTGGCCTCTGGAGGTACAGGTCAGGGAACCTCACTCACCGGGTCATGGCATATGACACTTTAAGGTGGCTGTTTCCATCCTGCTCGAACGTCGCAGTGAATGGGTTCAGCAAGGAACTGTCTTCCTGTGGGTGCTGCCCGCCAGGCCCACAACAAACCATTCTCCCTGGAACTGTGGGGACCCGGGTCGGCAGAGCCCAGGGCAGCCCGAGACCCTGGCCAGGCTGGGCTCCCAGGCTACGCGTGCACCGAGCTGGGGGCTTCCCTGGGTCTGGCAGGGACACGGTGACCCTGCCTGGTGGCTGGGCTTCTGCAGCCTGTTTCCCCATCTGTGCGGAGGGCCTGAGATGTTGCCACCTCACAGGGACCGGCAGGGGACACAGGAGGGAACGGCTGCCCAGGAAGGTCTGTTCAGGGTCCTTTTCTGTTGGGTGTCAGGAATCTCCGCGGAGGACCCTGTGGCCAGGCTGGGCTCCCCGGGCGGCGCCTTCCCCGGCCACCATGGCCCCCCTTTCTCCCTGCACTTGGACCCTGGCTCACTTTCTCCCCCTCCCGCCCGGCCCCCAGACCTGGTCTTCTTGGAAACTCTGCAGGACGGAGCTCATGCCTGGCTGGGCGTTTGAGGTCTGCCCTTCAGGGCTTTGGGCAGGACGAGCATCACCCACAGAGCGCACCCAGGCCCCATCCCAGTCGGGACACAGAAGCAAGCGGTCATTGTCGCTGCTGTCTCAGATACTCACCTCTTTATGGGCCCATCTGGCAGGTGCCCCTCCCCAGGGGTGTGCCCCCAGCACCTTCCTGCTCAGGATTGGCAGAAGAGGTGGGTGCAGGAGGCTTGGGGGTGGGCTGGGCAGGGGCGGGCCCTCTTCAGATCCTGCCCGACAAAGATGGAGGGCATCTGGGTCCCAGCCCAGGAAGGGAGGTGCTGGGGGTGCTTGCTGGGTCCACTAGCTCCCAGGGATGTCTCCGGACCTCGCTTTCTGATTCCTAAGACCCCCAGCTCCACACCTCCTTGCGACCCCTTCCCGGTGCCCCATGCATGTGAGGGTGGTCAGAGGCCTGAGGCGCCTCCCTAGCCCAGCCCTACCCCAGCAGCATTCCTGCTGCCAGGTGGAGGGCAGGACGTCCATCCCACACAGGGAGCTTGACCGTTTTAGTCCCAAAGGTCAGGGGCACAGCGTTCCTGCTGCAGGGGCACATAGTGTGGAGCCCAGCCTGCCGCCCCCACCCTGCTCCACATGTCCCTGAAATCACCGTGTGGGGCAAGAACAGGGCCAAGGGGCCCTACGGTCACGAGGGTGCAAGGGCAGCGGCCGGTCAGTGAGGCCAGACAAGGGGGTGGCGGGGCAGGCAGCCAGAGCACCCAGATCGAGGTGACTGAGGGGCGGATTGCAGGGGCCCCTCTGCCAGAGGGAGGGCAGGGGGCAGGAAGCCCAGCCTAGTGGGAGTGGGGTACCTGCACACTGGGTGCCCACCTGGCCACCCCCGGGCTGGGGCCTGGATAGAAAACAGCCATTCCCACACGGGCAGGCAGGTGCGTAGGCCCTGGGGTCTGTGACACATCCTGGAAGGATGTGTACCTGACCTGTGCGCCCCGTCTCCCCAACCCGCGTCCCCGCGTCCTGGACCACCTTCCCCCTCCCCCACTGTGGGCCTCCAGCAGCCTGTCCCGAGGAGGAGAGCCGCCGCCAGGACACTCAGAAAGCGCCCATCTCCCAAGGCCGGGGAGCTTCACTGCCCGGCTCTGTCGCCGCCCTCCCGCGGCTGGAAGGGCGTGACCCCCTGGTCCTTCCTCCTCCAGGAGCGAGTCCCATTGCCAGGTGGATCGTCAAGGCCTCTCTGGGCCAGCTGCCGGCCCCAGGACAGGGAGGGCTGCGGCCACCAGCATCTCCTGGAGACCGAGCCTGCAGGGCAGCACCCCCATTCCGAGAGCTCGCTGGGCCCGCTGCTCAGTACGGCTCGACGACTTCGGGAGACACGGAGTCAAGCGGCAAGTAACCTGTTTTCCCCTGAACTTCCCAAAGCGATCACGTCCAACAGAAGCTGGCGTAGCAGCTCCGGCCAGACTCTCTGGTCGCCCGGCTTCCGCCTCCCTCCCTGCAGGCCCCGATCTCGCCCGAGGATCCCGACCCAAGTCTCGGCCCGCCCGTCACCCGTCACCCGAAAGCAGCCCCCTCTGCGCCCGCGTTCCGGGGAGCCTGGGGGCGGGGCAGACGCCGGCGGCGGACCGAACGGGGACCCCAGCCCCACCGTCTCTGGCCACGAAGCGCCGGCCTCAGCGGAGAGCGGGCGGGTCCCCCGGGCCCCCGCCCGCTCCTCCCGACTAGGGGGCGGGCGCGACGCCCCCTCAACCCGTGCGGCGGGTCCCAGGCTGCGCGGAGGATGCCGGGAGCCGCCTCGGCGAGGCTCCTCCCGCCTCCAGTGCGGTCGGTCGGAGGCGCCCGGAGGGGGCGGCAGGGTCCGCGGGGGCAGGCTGGGCCCCGGCGCACGCTCGCGGCCGCCCTCCCTCCCCGGCGGCCGGGCGGGAGCCCCCCCGCCGGCCCCCCGCCCCCTCCCGTCCTCTCTTCCGCCCAAACGGCAACAGCAGGAAGCGCCCCCAGCTGCTCCCCCGTTCTTTCCTCTCTCCCCGAAAACTCGGACGTGGTGCTCTGGGCTCGCCCTTCCCGGGGACGCGGTCCCGGGCGACGGGGGCACCGGGGAGGGAGGCTGGAGTCCGGGGGTCCCCGAGGCCCTCACCCCGGCCGGGGCGGGAGCAGTGCTGGGCAGGAGCGGACGCGCGGAGCGACCCCGTGCGAAGGCCCTGCCGTGAGCTGGAGGGTCCCCCTCCGCAGCGAGCCACGTCCGGCCCTGTCCCCACAGGCAGGGTCCTGGCCCCCGGGGCCGCCGTGCGAGGCCCGGCGAGCAGAGCCAGGCACAGAGCGCCAACAGTCCCCCGACGGGGCCAAGGGTGCGCCTGCCTGTGGGCTCTGCGGCGCTGGGCGCCCGGGACAGCGCGCCTCCTCGAGGTCCCCAACCAGGCTGCCAATTTAGTTTGGATACATTTTTTAAAGGTGGGTTTTTTTCTTCTAAGGTATTAAAAATCCTCTATTAGAATTAAAAGGCAAAATACCAATTAACGTTATTTTACATAAAAATAATTCACTTAGAACTACAATTATTTCACATGCTTTGTAACGAGTTCATTAAACAGGTTTTGTTTTTTGTAAATAAAACTCATGACACTTGAAATCACCTCTCCCCACCCCCCCCTGCAAACTTGCTGGCGGAGACCCAGAGGGGCAGGCGCCGGGTGCTGCGGGCCTGCGGTCACTGAGGAGGGTCCCCGGTGCTGCCCTCTGGACATGCAGCCCTTCCAGAAGAATCCCTCCCGGAATAGGTCGACGGAGATCTGCCCGAACTCTCTGGGAGCGCAGAGCAGAGCCCCTCACTTTCTGTCTGGGGGATGTGGGGGGAGGTACGCAGGGTGCTCTCTGGGGCAATGCCAGCTCAGAGCTATGGCCCGTGTGATGTATCACACCTGTAGGTGCCCTGTATCCAGCTCTTTGCTGTGGGTCCCTGGGATGTGGGGCCTGTGGGGAGGCCGCTCTCCCTCAAAGTCTTGGGGGCCAGGGTTCCCCCCCTTCCCCCCGCCCTATATATGGGTCTTCCTGGGAGTCCAGCATCAAAACACATTGGGTGGGCACCCCCCAGTCTGTGAAGTCGGGCATGGTCCCCACCCAATGCAGACATGGAGCCCTCTGCTGGCTCCTCCCAGCCACTGCCCACCCTCCTGGTCTGGACTGGGCCAGCGGACCAAATGGGCATGCAGAGATGGGACCAGACAGTGGCCCCTCCTGCTCCGTGGCCTACGGCTCACCTGGGATGGCCTGGTCACCACCCCCACTCCCCGGCAGCCCAGGGAAGGAGGCCACTGGAGGGGAAGGAAGGAAATGGGGGCTGGGGGCGTGGCCAGCTCCCAGGTGTCCCTCAACCTCACCGTCAGTCAGTGGCTTCGAGCTTCCAGGGACAGGGCACCGCCCCGCCTGTGTGCCTGGGGCCAGAAGCACTCATCAGGTGGGTGCCTCGAGGGTCCCAGGACAGGGACGTGGGGCCAGTTCCAGGTCCAGCTTTGGCCGAGTTAATGCCCATTTTCCTGACCTTCCAGCCCCAGTCTGGCCCCTGCCTGAGGCTGTCATTTGCCGGCCACCCCCCCATGCTGTCCTGGTTCCCAGGGGACAGTGGGGGGGGGGGTGTGAGGCGCACACATTTCTCCAGGATGGGAAGTGTGTGCCAGGCACAGATGGCCAGAAGCACCCCGGGGTGGTGACTCACAGCCACGTGGGCCTGGATCTTGCCCAGTGAGGCTTGGGGAGGCCACGGAGGGGAGTAGGAGGAGAAGGTCGGCCTCCCACGGAGGAGGTGTCCTCCGACCCAGACACACCATCCCGGAGCAGGGTGCCCCCAGAGCTCTCGGGGCACAGGGTGGGCACGGGGCACAGCACCCTCTCCCAAGTCATTTGAGCTGCTGAAATTGGCCAGTGCCCTCCAGCAAATGGAGAAGACGGGTTAACGACATTGGGGGGGGGGGATTGCGGTTGTAAAGATCCGGAGTGTTCTCAGCAGCAGGGGCGGGAGTGGGGTCCAGGCCCTGCCCGCCGGGCCCCTGGCACGGGGCAGTAGCCACAGCTCCCTCCCCTAGCCGCAGGGCAGCCGTCCCCGGCCCTGTGGGACCTCCCCAACCCAGGGTCCTGACCCGTGTGGAGAGCTGCACGTGGGGTGACTCAACTCTTATTTCGAGTGCCCTGTGGCTTTCTGGACTGACCTCTAGGGCCAGTTTTCCCCAGTTCTGATCCTTCTCTTTCAGTGATGTCCCCACTGTCTGGGGACCCCCAGTGAGGGACCCCAGTGTGTGGAAAGGATGCGCGGTCTACCCCGGGAGGGCAGTGAGGAGGCAGCAGGAGGCAGACCTTCCCCAGGGCTCCACGTCCCCCCAGCAGTCAGGCATCCTTTGGAAGGGCCCCTCCATGTGTGGGGGAGACATCATTACCCCATTTTCAGCTCCTCCCTCCCTCCGCCTGTATCTCCCACTGCCCTCGGAGTTCCCACATTCCAGAAAGGTCTTCTCTACAGAGCAAAGCACACCTGGCCTCCAGGATCCTGGTAACTGTGCTCAGACCCCGGGTGTGGGCTCCCTCCCTTGTACGCCAAGCCCCCGAGCCCACCCCAATCCTAGCACACATATCAGGCTGGCCTGCTGCCTCCGTTCTGGGGTAACCCCCCCTTCTTATTCTTCCTGCCTGCCCACCCTCGTGATCTCCCCCCAGGGCGCCTGGCTGCCGGGTGCCAGGACTGGACTCAGCCCCAGGTGGTCAGTGCTGTGCCCCATCTGCGCTTACCAGCCCTCAGGGGCAGCCGCGGGGACAGCCCGGCCTCCGGACTAAGACGGACGCCAGCTCATCCCAGACCCAGGCCCACATCCAGGGCCCGGGAGGGAGTCTGCCTGCCCCTCCGCGGTGGCCTGTCCTGTCCCCAGGAGGGAGCTCCGGGTCAGCACGAGACTAGGAGAGCCTGTGGACAGAGCTCCTCAGCCTTCTAGAGAACGGCCCCCAACATCTGAGCAGGGGGTAGGCTCAGGACCCGGGCCCACCCAGGGCGGCCCAGGAAGACCCGAAGGGCACGCGGGTTTAGACACAGGGACCAGGGAAGGGCAGCTGGGACCGCGATGCAGGGGCCCAGCTAAGCAGAGGAGACCCGGGCACGGACAGCAGGGCACGGCGCATCCCTCTCTGGCCCACCCCGGGGAGCAGCCCCACGTGCCCAGAGATGACGGGCAGGCGGAGACCCCGGTCCAGGTCCAATGTGGAAAGGAAGGAATAGGGCCAAGCTGGACAGCGTTTAATGAAAGCAGTGCCCCTGCGCCCCCGTGGGCCGTGGGCAGCGGGCAGCTTCAGGACGCAACATGGGAGCGAGTCCCCCGTAGGGTGGCCCTGCCCCGAGGGGTGCCGGGGCTCAGTGAATGGGGCAGTGGGTGCCATCACCTTCAGGGTCTTCGCTCCTTCTGAGTTCAGGGCTGCCACCCGGACTCACTTCCTCACTTCTGGGCACAGAGATGAGACTCAGCCAGTGAGGGAGCCGCAGGTGCCCTCCCTTCACTCACCACCCACCAGCACTGCCCACTCACCATCCAGGACGTGGAACTGGTCTGCAGACTCGCAGAAACCTGAGGGCCCAGGCAGGGGTCAGGAGTGGCTGGCCAGGGCACACAGAGGGAGGGCGAGGCAGGCCCCTGGGGGCCACGAGGGAGGCTTACCATACTTGGGGAAGAACAAGATATGGTCCTCCGTCAGGTTGACCCTCTGGATCCGCTGCTCGAATGCACTCAGGGCCAAGTCACTTGGGGGGAGTGAGCGGGCTGTGGGGCACACACGGCTCTTGGGCACGTGGTGAGGGAGCAGGCAGGGCATGCTGGGCGTGTGGTCTGTGTGCCTTGGACACCCCTCCCCGTCCCCTCTGTCCTCACACCTGGGCCTGTGTGCAGGGGCTCCTCCCTGGACCCCTGCTCAGGCGGAGAGAATGAGAATACAGGGAGGAAGGGAGGGGCTGTGTGTCCACCCGGACTCGCCCCACACGGACGGCCCTGAGTGTGTGCAAAGCTCGGGCTTCCGCGTGGACGCACCGTACAGCTTCACTGACAGCTGCCTGGCCCGTTCCAGGTACAGGATGGCGAAGCCTCGGTAGTCTGTCTCCCCGACGACCACATCTATTGGCCCACGGGCACCTCGGGCTGGGCAATGCTGAGTCAGCTGAGGCAGTTTCCGGCCCCCAGCCCTGCACCCCTTCCCATGCCCTCCCCTCACCTTGGAGCAGGAAACGCCCCTGGACTCCCGTGTCTCTGTAGAGCTGCCGCACCTGCCAGCAGATCCCATCCCTGGGGAGGGGGCGGGGTGGGAGTTGGCACAGCAGGCCCCCAGCCCAGAAAGGCTCCCAGCGCCTCCCAGGCCCAGAAAGGCTGGGGTCAGGGTCAGGGGTCTGTGCCGGGGACTCACAGCTTCCGGAGGGTGCTGACGGCCATGGCTGCACCCTGGGGAGCCACATGCAGCGAGGTGGCCTCAGCCCGGTGGCCCTGCTCCTGCAGGAAGCGGCACGAGGAAGCCACCGCCACAAGGAGCCACGTCCCTGCAAACTAGGGGCAAGCCCCGTGAGGACACAAGGGGATGACCTCTGAAAAGCTGGACGAGTGCCCGCCCACCCACCTGTTCCCCCCTCTACCTGCCCAGCATCGAAGTTGGCCTTCGGCTGGATAGTGCTGATGGGGGACGCGGGCCGAGGGGGTCTCCGAGCCCTCCTGCTAAGGGAGCCCCCAGCCAGGAGCAGAGTCAAGAGGAGGGCAGTCCTGGGGGTCAGCATGGTAGCGGCAGTGACCACAGTCGGGGAGGCCGAGGGCAGGACAGCCAAGCCCTGGGGCAGAGTCCACTGTCCAGTGTCGCCCGGAAGCCTGGCACAGGAAGTCCGCGTCGGCCCACCTCCAGCTTTACCGAGCACCCTGCCCTCCCCCTCCCCCCCAACAAGAGTCCGCCCCCAGCCTCCTCGACTCTGCACTTCCTGGGAGGGCCCTGGCGCCATATCCTGCTTACGGAGTCCCAGTTGACCTCTGGTTCTTTGTCCACGACCCCCTCACCCAGGGCCCCAGGCGCTGCGAGCGGCAGCGCCAGGTCTCGAACCCGCGCTGTCAGTGAGCCTAGGTCTCAGCCCCGCCCACTGGCTCCCGCGCACGGCCGCCGCCCCTCCCGGCCGCCTGGGGCGCTGTTCCCAGGCCGGGGCGCTGTTCCGAGCGAGCTCAGTGCGCGCACTCGCAGCAACAGCCGGGGCGGGCTGCCGGGGGCTCGACGCTCTGCGGCTATCGATGCTTCAGGGCTCGAGGCGTCAGCCTGGCGGCCTCCATCATAGAGACGCGGCGGCAGGAGCGGCGGGTCGGAAGCGGGTCCGCCGGCCGAGGCCGGGCGCCGGGCCGGGGGCTGCACAGCCGGGCGGAGGCGGCCGCGGTGAGTGCGCCCGGCCCCGGGGAGCGTCGTCATGTGCCCCCGGCCCCCCAACCCCGTCTCCCCGGCCCCGAGGAGCGTCGCAAACCGGCCGCGTCCGCTCCCCGCTCCTCCCCCATCCCCCAGTCTCCGGCCCCTCGGCCTCGGCCGCGCCCTCTGCCGATGAACACGTCGCGGAGGCTTCCGCGCCGGGACCCGCGGCCGAGCCGAGGCCCCGCCCCCGGCAGCCCCTCGGAAGGAAGGTGGGAGGGGGCGTTGGCAGCGCCCGCCCCGCCCACAGCTCGCCGGGCAGCGGCCGCGCTGGCCCGCTGACGGCCTGGCAGGGCTCCCTTAGACCACAAGGCACGGGCCAAGGGCCGGCTGGTGCCCCTGGCGGCGTCTGGGGCGGGCGGGCTGGTCCAGGTCCCGCTGGCCCCAAGCTTCTTCTCGGAAGGACCTCTGTCCCAAGCTGACCGCCCCGAAGCCTTGTGTCTACAAGGTCAGAGTGACTGGAGTGCGTGCGGGTCACCGGTTCTTCCTTTCTTGGCCTTGGATCAGTCACCAGCCTAGGCGTCCACATGTCTCTCTGGGCCCATGAGCGGGAGGAGGTCAGAGCCAGTCCCTCAGACCAGGACCCTGCTGGGGTGAGATCAGATGTGGGGCCCAGAGGGGCCTCCCCACACTCCCACCTCCCGCTGGGCCAGGCCAGGAGGTGCTGGGAGGTGTCGGCCACTCTCCCGGAAGCAGCCTGTTCCAGGGAATCACTAGGACTTGCAGGGGGCCCGCCAGGAGTGTGGGGTCAGGGGGCTTGGAGAAGCTGTCGGATCCTTAGGCAGGTGGGCAGTGCCAGCTGGCCCTCTACACACACAGTCCAGTGGGATTCCCAGCAGGGCAGTCGCCCCAACGCAGTCCCAGGTCCCCTGGGGCTGGTATCCTTCCCACAGTGCAACTGGCAACTAAGGGGACCACGTGTGGGTTTCAGGGCTGCCCGGGCAGAATGTCACGATGGACGAGGGGGGCGTGCCCCTGCTCCCTGACAGCCTCATCTACCAGATCTTCCTGAGCTTGGGCCCGGCAGACGTACTCGCTGCTGGCCTGGTGTGCCGCCAGTGGCATGCTGTGTCCCGGGACGAGTTCCTGTGGAGGGAACAGTTCTACCGCTACTACCAGGTGGCCCGCGACGTGCCCCGGCACCCAGGTCAGGGCCTGCACACGGCTCCATGGTCCACCAGGCTGGACGGGCGGGAGGCAGGGCTGTTCACACGCTGCCACCACAGCGTGAAGCCACCACACTGGTCCCCCTCTGTCCAGATCTGCACAGCGGTCATCCACGCACCGCGTGGCCCGCACGCTGACAGGGGACAGCCAGGCCATGCCTGAGCACAGGGCGTGGGTGGGGGATGACAGCCCTGCAGCTGAGGTGACTAGCGTCCTCCGGGAGCAGGGCTGGCCTCCATGCGGTCTGGGTGCTGGCCTCTGTGGGAGCGGAGGCTCAGGGCCCCGGCAGTGACCGCCCCGCCCCCCCAGCGGCCACATCCTGGTATGAAGAATTTCGGCGGCTCTACGACACGGTGCCCTGCGTGGAAGTGCAGACGCTCAAGGAGCACACGGATCAGGTCCTGCACCTCAGCTTCTCACACTCGGGCTACCAGTTTGCTTCCTGCTCCAAGGACTGCACGGTGAAGGTGAGCGCAGCCCGCAGGGGAGGGGCTAGGGCCTGGGGCTCCCAGGACGGAGGCTGGCTGGGGGGCCCTCACTGCCGACGGAGAGCCAGGAGCCCGACCCCGTGCACCCACACACCTCGGGCTTGGCCAGGAGAGGGGCCTGCGGCACGGGCCCCGGGGGTCATGTGCAAGGTGGGCACAAGAGGCCCCGAGATGACCGAGCCCTCATGCAGATCTGGAACAACGACCTGACCGTCTCGCTGCTGCACAGCGCGGACATGCGGCCCTATAACTGGAGCTACACCCAGTTCTCCCAGTTCAACCAGGACGACTCGCTGCTGCTGGCGTCCGGGGTGTTCCTGGGGCCCCACAACTCCTCTTCTGGGGAGATCGCAGTCATCAGCCTAGGTGAGAGGCGGCCTGGGGCCCCACCCGCGAGGCCCCGCCCCCACGAGGCCCCGCCCACCCACAGCCCCATCCCCGTCCCCACCCCCCAGACAACTTCGCCCTGCTGTCCCGAGTGCGCAACAAGCCCTACGACGTGTTCGGCTGCTGGCTCACGGAGACCAGCCTGATCTCGGGGAACCTGCACCGCATCGGAGACATCACCTCCTGCTCGGTGCTCTGGCTCAACAACGCCTTCCAGGTGCGGGCGCGTGTGCCCCCTGCGGCCGCCCCCTCCTCGGCCTGCTGCCCACCTGCTGTCTCCCACCCCCAGGACGTGGAGTCAGAGAACGTCAACGTGGTCAAGCGGCTCTTCAAGATCCAGAACCTTAACGCCAGCACCATCCGCACAGTGATGGTGGCCGACTGCAGCCGCTTCGACAGCCCGGACCTCCTGCTGGATGCCGGCGCACCCCCCGGCCGCGTCTTCGACCTGGGCAGCGACAGTGAGGACGAGGCGGTGGGGCCGGCTCCGGCCCGCACCAAGGAGGGCCTGCGGCGCTTCCTGGACGGGCTCCTGGATGGGCGGGCGCAGCCCCAGCTGTCCGAGCACGCGCTTGAGACCAAGGTGGCCGAGCTGCTGGCCCAGGGCCGCACCAAGCCCCCGGAGCACAGCATGGCTGCCGCCCGCAAGCTGCTCATCTTCACCACGGGCTGCCTCACGTACTCGCCACACCAGATCGGTAGGGGGCGCAGGCCCTCCTCAGTCCCTAGAGCCTGGGGGTGGGTGGCGGGCGAGGCTTCCCTGCAGACTGGGCTGGGCTCCCCTGGCCATGCAGGGAGAGAGTCCGGGGGCCCACCCCGGTCCAGCCTCCGGGACCGTGTTCCGTGGGGGCCTCTGGTTCAGGTGACGCTGCGCCCCTCGCCCGGCCCCCCCCGCAGGCATCAAGCAGATCCTGCCACACCAGATGACCACAGCCGGGCCTGTGCTGGGCGAGGGGCGGGGCTCCGATGCCTTCTTTGATGCCCTGGACCACGTCATCGACGTGCACGGACACATCATCGGCATGGGCTTGTCCCCGGACAACAGGTGGGCCCCCGAGAGTGTCCCGGGTGGGGCCGTGCAGACTGCCGGTACCAAGCGCGGTGCCCCTTGCCCAGGTACCTGTACGTGAACAGCCGAGCCTGGCCCAGTGGCTCCGTGGTGGCCGACCCCATGCAGCCACCGCCCATCGCAGAGGAGATCGACCTGCTGGTGTTTGACCTCAAGACCATGCGGGAGGTGAAGCGAGCTCTGCGGGCGCACCGCGCCTACACGCCCAACGACGAGTGCTTCTTCATCTTCCTGGACGTCAGCAGGGACTTCGTGGCCAGGTAGCGGCTCGGGGCGGGGCGGGCCCGGGCGGGGCGGGCAGGGGGCTCACGCCCGGCTCTCCCGCAGCGGGGCGGAGGACCGGCACGGCTACATCTGGGACCGGCACTACAACATCTGCCTGGCGAAGCTGCGGCACCAGGACGTGGTCAACTCTGTGGTCTTCAGTCCCCAAGAGCAGGAGCTCCTGCTGACGGCCAGCGACGACGCCACCATCAAAGCCTGGCGCTCGCCACGCACCGTGCGCATCCACCAGGCCCCACGTCCACGTCCCCATACGTTTTTCTCCTGGTTTGCCAGCCAGAGGCGCTGAGGGGGCTCTGGCCGACCGGAGTGTCCTGGGTCCTGGAGTGCTGGGACCCACGAAAGAGGCCGCAGAGGCCTACAGCCCCTTCCCAAGGGCCCAGCCGCTGCCCAGACCGTGTGGTGGGCAGAGGAACCTGGACCGTAATGCCTTAGGAAGGGGGTTCAGCAGGGCTGCAGAGAGGGGGCGGCCTGACCCCCACCCGCCACGCCCACACCCCACGCCACCTCCCGCAGTCATGACGTTGAGCACCGGGGCAGCCTCCTGGCTGGTGTGGGATGCACTGGACGCCGGGGGCCCCATTCTTCACCTACCCTTGTCCCCCAGGGCCTGGGTCCCGGGACCGCCAGCACCACACGTGACCTGTGGCTGGCCCCGTGCGCCTGGAGCGGCATTTCCTCTGGGAACTGGTCTGTGCACCAGCAGGGCCCGCAGCGCGGGTCAGTCTGCCGTGGGCCCAGGCAAACTGCATGTCACTGGTCACCTGTCTGGGGCCTGAATAAACAGTTGGCAACAGCACCCCGCCGTCCGATCTCTGTGTGCAGGGAGGGGCCCGGTGGGATCTGCGGGGACCCTCGTGCCTGCCTGCCGGCTAGCAGGACACTTGAGGCGTCGTGGGAGGCAGCATGGCTCAGGTTGGGTGCTCGGTCGCCGGTCGCCGTGCCCCGCAGCCTCTGAGCAGGTGGGGTCACTGGCGTGCAGAAAATGCCAGAGCACGTCCACCACGTGTGCTTGCCCCCAGCAGGGAGCCGTAAAAGGGAGCGCCGGACCCGGGGAAGCGCTGCGGAAGTCGAGGCAGCACGTGGCGGGCGGCGGGACGGGGTCAGAGTTCTGCGAGCACAGCACATGGTGATGGGGACGTTGAGCAGAGGTGGCCCCTGCCGTACCCTCAGGCTTGATCCAGGCCCGACCTGGGGGCTCACCCGCGCCCCCTCATTCACCTGAGGATGTCCTGGGTGACAGGTGACGGACGGGTAGGGGTGCTGATGTGGTGGGGGCCTGGCTTCGGCACCTGGAGCCCGTGCTGAGCTGCGTGCCGCTCCGTGCATGGCTACCATCGCCACCATGAAGACAAACCCGGCAGATGCGACAGGCCCTCGGGAGCTGGTGTCCCTCCGAGCAGAGGCTGCTGGCGCTGGGGCTGCACGGGCCTCGGGGAGAGAGCCGGCCAGGGCCCGTGAGGGGCTCCGGCGGGGGAGGCAGAGGGCCCCGTGTCCACCCGCGCGGGCCACATGGCCGGAGAGGGGGCCCCAGCCTGTGGTGGCAACAGGGACTGCCGGGGCCCATCTCGGAGCCGCCGGACACGAGGACAGTGGAGGGAGACTCAGAGGCAAGGACAGAACAACGGAAGCCAGAACAGCCCGCACGCGCACGCCCGAGACTGAGCAGCCGGAGCCACGAGGCTCCTGCCACGGGAAGTCGCCGGCGACCCCCGCAAGTGCACAGGGGCTCCCGGAGCCGCGGACACGGGCGGTGCTCTGAGAGGACTTCAGATACACCCAAGTTAGCCTCCTCACGGGAACGGTAAAATCCGCAGGACAGAAACATGGGTGAGAAAAGCACAGGGACTTTAAAGGAGCCAGATGGAGGAGAGCGGGCAGAGTGCTCGAAATGAGAAGCTCGGTCCGCAGGCGGGTGTGGAAGGCCGGGGGCAGCGGGGTCGCGGGGGGCAGGCGGCGGGGTCGGGGGGGCAGGCGGCGGGGTCGACGGGGGGCAGGCGGCAGGGTCAGGGGGCAGGCAGCGGGAGAGAGAAGATGGCCCGAGGGTGTCCTCACGCACGTCCTCGGACATGCGTCCTGAGGTCTGCCTGGGGACAGCAGCGGACACATGGGATGCGGGCCGGCGAGGATCCTGAGACCCTACAGCTCTGGAGGGGAGGCCGCAGGTCCCAGTGAGAGGGTACAGGCACGTGACAGCACAGCAGCTGGCAGAGGGGGAGGCGGAGCAGAACCCGCACTCGGTGTCTGCACCCGGAGCAGCCCCTAGTGCTCAGGGAGTGGAAATGCCTGGGCTGCTCTTCTCTCTGTCCCTTTGCGCCCCGGTGATCCCCCGGTGGCACCGAGCATGGCAGCTACGGACGCCTCAGTGTGGAGCACAGCGCGCAGCTGTGGCTCTGGGAGCCCCCGTGACTGTGCTCTTCCTGCACTGCCGCTGCGTGGACCAATGCGGCCTGACCCGGGAAGGGCACGACAGAGCGGCGTGGCAAGAGTCCCGAGCCTCTGGCTGGAGCAGCGGATGGTGCTGGCAGCCAGGCAAGAGGGAGGTTACGGCCACTAAGTGGCGGTGGAGGAGGCTGTGACCGCTAAGGCTGACCATTGGGCCACAGACCAGACGCAGGAGCCTGTGGCCCGCCCAATCCTGGTCGAGGGCCCGGGGTCCAAAGAGCCTGGGCCTGGAGCCTGGGCCGACGCGGGCCGGCCCACCAACCACAGTGGGCGTGGGCCCAAACCTAGCGGAGCTAGTGCCTGTGGAGCAGAGACGCCCCAGTCGCCGTCGCCCAGGACCAGACGACACCCAGACCCGCTCAAGTGACGTTCGGGATGTTCACGATGTACCCCACAATTACTTGGGCTGCAAAGAACCATCGAGAGGTCACCTCACAGGAAAAGACCTTCAGCGGACGCCAAGGGTGAGAAACACAGGCACTGAAATGATCTGATGGAGACTGTACAGTTGCGGTCATAAAAACGCCCAAACCAGCAACCACAAATGTTTTGCAACAGATGGAAAGACAGGAGTCTCAGCAAAGAAACAAGCTCGAAGAGGAGCCTTATGGAAACGTTAGGACTGAAAATCAAAATAACCAAATGTTACACTCACTGGACAGACTGACTAGAAGAATGGAGACGACAGAAAAGTCCGTGAACTTGACTGACGACAGGTCAACAGAAGTTAGACAACCTGAACAAAGAAAGGAAATTAATTGGGAGAAAATTCAGGCCCTGAGGACCTGGGGGACAGAACTAAAGGTCTGCGTTTGTCTCACCGGGAGTCCAAAAGGAAAAGGGGACGGGGGTCTGGAGGAGGAAGAGCTGCAAACCCCCAGTGTGGCGGGAGACACATGCCCACAGATTCAAGAAGCCAAGTGAATCCAAAACAGGATAAAACCAAAGATGTCCCCGCCCAGACACATGTCCCTGAGACACTGAAAACCAAAGACAAACTCAGCCTGACTGGTGGGGGAGGACGGCGCCTGGCCTGTAGGCCCCTCGCCGGCAGCCCCGGGGGGCCGCACGGAGCAGCTCGACACCGTTAAAGATGGAAAGGCTGCCAGCCCAGAACGCCATGTCCCGTGAAACGCCTTTCGTGAATACAGGGGAAATAAGTTCTCACATGAAATAAAATGAAGAGACTCCGTAGCCAGCGATGGAAGCTTCTCCAACGAGAGGGCAATGCCATCAGAACAAGCTGGGCCGCCAGCAACGAGGGCAGTGCGAACCTGTCCTCCTGGGTCTTCAAGACACGTCTGATGGCAAAAGGCAGGCAGCAATATTACCTGATGGGGGTTTTCAGTCTAGACAGGTGTCCCTCGGTGGGACGGAACCCCTGGGGGTAAGGGGACTACATCCCAGACACAGTGCAAACTGTCGACTCCGTGAGCAAACCGTTAGGAACTAAGTGTGTTGTGGGGCGCCTGGGGAGCTCAGTGGGTTGAGTGTCTGACTCTTGGGTTTCAGCTCTGGTCACGGTCTCACGGTTCGTGGGATGGAGCCTCCGTAGGGCTCTGCGCTGACAGCATGGAGCCCGCTTGGGATTCTCTCTCCCCCTCTCTCTGCTCCTCCCCTGAGTGCTCTCGCTCTGTCTCTCTCTCTCTCGAAAATAAACGTGAAAAAAAAAAAGTTAAGCGTGCTGTGCTCCTTAGAACCACCACTAAAACTACTACACGGAGAGACCCACAACCACATACGTGGCCTAAAGCAAATACTTCTGTCCTTCGAAGCAGGAGAGAGGAAACGGAGCGACAGAGGACCGACGTAAAACCAGCGTCAGGGTGGCGGCCTCCTTCCTGAGCACAGTGGTCACTACACCACTGTCCAAGGGAAACCCCCGAACACAAGCCCCGCACCCGCACCCGCACCGGCTCGCCGAGCTCGTCGGGCCGTGGGACGCAAGGGGATGGGAAAGCGCCATCCCCACGAGCCCTCCACAAAGGAGACCCGACTGGCTACACTGGCCTCCAAGGAGAGGGCACTTCAGGGAGAGCGAGCCTCCCCCAGGAAAGACGGACGCCGCCCACGGGTGAAAGACATTCCCGAACGCGAGCGTGTGTGTGGCTCACACAAGAGCCTGACACAGCCGAAGCCAGGCGGCCGAACAGGGAGGAGAGGCTGGGGTGGCAGGAGCCGGCGCCCTGGCTCGGGGCAGAACCGAACCGCCGAGAGCGTCTCCAGGGCTGCTGTGACCAAACGGCGCGCCGGAAGGGGCCTATCCCTTCTGGAGGCCACAAGTCCGCGTGCTCACTGTGGGGGACCCTCCACGCCTCTTCCAGCTGCTGGGGGGGAGGGGCGGCCGTCCTCGGTGTCCTGTCTGGTGACCCTGAAGACCGACCTTCTGTCTTCACTTGGCCCACTGCCCCCGGGTCCCTTCCCACCACCGTCCCTCTGTGTGTGTCTATGTCCAAGTCTCTCTGCCTCTTTTTTATTAAAGAAATTTAATGTTTGAGAGAGAGAGAGAGAGAGAGAGTGGAGGAGGGCAGAGAGTCCCAAGCAGGTTCCGCGCTGATAGCAGAGAGCCCGACACGGGGCTGGAACCCACAAATCGTGAGATCATGACCTGAGCCAAAGTCGGACACCCAACCGACTGAGGCCCCCCAGGCGCCCCACTCCCCCTTTTTTTAAGGCTACCAGTCATACTGCACTGGGCCCACCCTGTGCCTCACTGTAAGTGGATTATCACTGTAAAGACCCTGTTTCCAAATAAGGTCACATTCTGAGTTACGGGGGATTCAACGAATCTTTTGGGGGGAGATAGAATTCAACCTGTAAGAAGCACCAACTGGATTTAACTGAGCTGCAGAGAACGTTCCTGATGGACATGGGAGTATCCACCACGACAGACCACAGCTCGAGTCACAAACAAACCTCAACACAGATCAGCACTTCCCAACTCTTTTCTGTGACACGACCACAACCCTGACACCGAAACCGAACTCTGCAGACGGGACAACTATAGACCAACATCCTTGGCAAATAGAGATGCGGAATCGAGAGATTATTAAACCAAATCCAGCAACATATAAAATGAATAGCATGCCACGGCCAAGTGGGATTTGATCCAGAAATGCAAGGCTGCTCCCACACTTAGAGAGCGCTCAGCGGACACTCCTACAGCAACAGCACAGAAGAAAACCCTTGCAGGGAGCACCTGCCGTAGAAAGAGCATCTGGCAGGCATCCGAGTCACGATCAAGTTCTCGGCGAGGCAGGAGCAGCGGGCGGGAGCCGGCGCGGCCTGGCAGCGGCATCGCTCGGGTCTGCAGGGCACGTCGGGCCTGGTGGTGGAAGAGGGAGGCTTCTCCGGGGCGGGGACGAGGCCCAGGCAGCCCCTCCTCGCGGGGGGCGAGAGGGGTGAAGGGCTCACCTACTGGAAGAGAACACAATCGTCCTTACAGACACCATGCCTATTGATGTGGAAAACCCCCCCAAAGCTACAAAAACACACAATTTAACAACCCCCTGGACCAGTGAGTTTATAGAGCTTACGGGATATAAAGACAACACCCCAAAATCAATTGTGTTTCTAAACACTAGGCATATGCGATCGGGAACCAAAACTTCAAAGTATCTTCCACGACAGCCACGTCGGCCCTCAGGGAACGGGCGCTCCAGCAGCCTGCGTGCGACGCGCGCAGCTCTCTGCGGGACTACAGCAATCTGGAGACCGCCCGCGCTCCCAACGGGCGTGTGCTCAAACGGGTCGTCGGAGCACTGGAATACTCAGCGCCCCCCCCCCCAAAGACAACAAATCTCTGACCCACACAACATCTTCAATCGCCAAGGCATTCGTTCTGCCGAGCAGAGCCAGCGCAGAAGGTTTCACACGCCGGGTTCCGCTGACGGCGCCCTCGGACAAGCCACAGAGACGGACGGCAGGGCGCTGGCTGTGGAGTCAGAGGGGCGGGTCCGCAGGGACGATGGCGCTACTCCGTGTTCTGACCATCAATCCGTACGTGTGTGAAGATGGACGGAGCTGCGCCCAAAGCACATGGTGAACCAGCCCGACTACGTGACAAGCATAAAGAGGCATCGGAGAGAGAGTGCGGTTTACCTGAACCGACCTGCAGTGCACTTGACCTGCGCGGGCGCGGGCCTTCCGGCGCAGAGAGACAGGATCCATCAACCCCGGACTCGAACCCGACAGTCGGCATCAAAATACACCCAGATGTGGGAAGCCGGGCCCTCAGGACAGCGTGGTGGCCCGCGTCTCAAGACGGGACACGGGTGGGCACAAAGCAACTGTGACCCAAAACCACACACCTGGCATCGTGGCTGCTACTGGTGATTTTTAATAAATACTTTTTGTATTGAAAACTATTAAGGATTCAAAATTCTAGAGACCGTGGAAGGAGCAGGAGGCAAAAGGAAGGCGTAAGTGGAAATCACGCCATGGGGAGCGTCAGGCCACCGGGCAGTCCCTCAAACACTTCAACACGCAGCCCTTTCCGCCGGCGGGTCTCGTCCAGGAGCGATGGGCCGCGTCCACACGCAAACGGCACACGACGCTCACGGCAGCGTGGTGCGTGACGGCCAATGCGGGGACAGCCTGAAGGTCCATTAACAGACAAATCAACGAAACGTGGTCTGTGCGCGGAGTCTCTTTCAGCCTCAGAAAGAGAACAAGTCCTGATTCCTGCCACAGAGCCTGGCAAACCTCCCACCCAAGCCGACGTGAAGGCCGTGTGCACGGCCGCACGCGGGGGCACGTCTGGAACAGCGGTCCGCGGAGACAGAAAACCGCGTGCTCGCCAGGGGCAGGGCAGGCGTGGAAGGCGGCTGTGGGACAAGCGCCGGGGCCGGGCCTCTCTCGGGTGTCTGGAGCACGTGCTTTCTCCAGGAGACCCCAGTCTCCCTGTGGGAGTGCGTCCCCACAGCAGCCACGCTCTGCAAGGGAGAGTGTGGCGCACACCTGTGCCCGCTTCCTCCGGAGCCCCACCCTGCCGCCCCTCTCCTGGTCCTGAGCTCCCGCAAGCTGTCCAGACCCGTACCCGGGGCCCCCGGAGGGTGGGCGAGGTCGGAGGGACCGAGCTGCCTGGCAGGCGGCTGCGTGCGTGGCCCGTGAGCGGGCACCCTCACAGGGCCCTCCTCTGCCGCGGGCCACCCCCAACCCGCTGTCCCCCTTCCAAAACCGGTTCACACCTTTCTTCCGCTAAAAGCTCCTCCCTCACCCTGTCCCTGTGGGCAAAACGCTTTCCAATCCTCGTCCCGCAGCTCTGTTTTATAGAAAAGGAGATAAACTCACTAATCTACTTGGTTTAACCCAACCGGCCTAACGGAAAGCAAAATGTCCGCACACACCCCCCCCCCCATACAAATTCCCAGAGTAAAACCCCGATGTGCTGAAAACAGAGCTTTAAAAACCATCAGAAAATACACGAGTGTTTCCTCGGGGAGGCTGAGGACTTCCTGAACAAGCCGGCCAGGAGCACGGCTCGTCGAGGAAAATTCTACACCTTGGGTTCCTGTCACGAACACGGTTCTGACACGATTAATGACCAGCATCCAGGAGCACCAGGGACTCTCGGCGCCCAGTAGGAAACGAGACCGACCGCCCAGCAGACGAGGGGACAAGGGCCGGCGGGCGACGCTCCGCTTTGTGCTGCGGCAGGGAGCCCGGCCCATGGCCCACAGGCCCCCCGCCACGATGGCCTGGCCCTCGGGGACCCGGCACCGCAGGGCCGGGGACGTGCGCACCGGCTCAGGGCGGGAGGCTCCCGGCGAGCAAGCGCTGAGGTCCGGTTTGTGAAGACGCAGACTCGTGAGGACGCGGCTCTGGAGAGCAGAAAGGACGTGAGCTTTCCTGCGACGTTTCACCAGCGCTGTGCGCGGCGCGTGCCCTTGTCCGGCCCGGGAGGCGGCCGTGGCGGCTGGTTTCTTTATTCTCAGCGCTCACGTCCCCACTTCCCAGCAGACGTCGGGGGGCGTCAGAGGTGTCACGGGTTCTCTACGAAGACCCCCGGCAGCCCCCAGCCCGGCCCTCTGGGACCACCCAGGTGCACGTGGCCAGCGGCCCGGACCCCGGAGTCTGCTCCAGGGCTGCACCCCACGGGGCCGAGGTTCAAGCCTGCGGCTGGGCGCCAGGACCACCGGCTGCCGACTGGAGGAAGCACCTGGTTCTGGAGGCGACCCGGGTCTGGGGAGGCAGCACCACTTGCCAGACTCGCAAATGCAAAAGCTACCGGCCACTCTTCCAGGGCCGGAGGTCCCTGTGGGGAGGGCGGGGTGGGGCCACACGCGGACCTGCTCTCGAGGCAGACCCTGGGGAGGCCTGAGGGAGGAGGAGCTGGCCAGCAAAGAACATTCCAGAAAGGAGGACGGCTGGCTTCAGCAAGGCCTGCAGGAACAAGCTCAGAGTGTAGGGAGCCCACGTTAACTGCTCTGGGACTTGGTGACGCAGGTAGGGACAGGGCACTTCACTTGTGGGGAGGGGACCGCAGGAGGGCAGAGAGCGAGGAGGCCCCTGTGAGGGTCACTGCCACCAAGGCCAGAGGCAAATGGACACGACTCACCACAGAGATTTAACGGTTTAATAACAACTCCTCCGCCGCCCGACGGGGCAGCTACCGCACCACGTCTCACACCAGCGCCCAACGTGCACCCCACACTCGCCACACGGGCGGCCGACGGGCGGCCCTCAGGACACAGGGCGCCCTCCCTGCGCGCTGGCATGGCCAGGCCTGCACAGCAGAAGCTCTCCTCAGAGCGGCGGCCAGGCCCGAGAGCGCCCCCCCTCTCCGGGGGCCAAAGGGCAGGACGAGGCGCCAGCCCCCCCTGCCCCTCCACGCACTCTGCCCCGAGCGCCTACACGGCCAGCCCTCGGAGGGACCGACCGGCCTGCGGCCCACCCCACGTGGCCTGGGCTGAGCGGCCTCTCCCGGGAGGCGGCCCCGTCCCGGTGGGCCCCGACGGCGGTGGGCGTCCACCTGCAGCGAGGCTCAGGCCCAGCACAGTGGCTCCTCAGCGAGCCGGCAGGCCCAGCTGTTCTGACCCCTGACCCCTGACCCCAGGGGGAGGCAGCTAGAGCCCCGTCAGGTCCACAATGGCCTTGATGAAGATGGCATCATCGCGCACGTAGGAATTCTTAGCCTCCATCTTGGAAACAGGGCAGAAGAGGGGGCAGCCACTTGCGATGTTCATGTCACTGACTGGCCTCTGGAAAGAGGACGAGGTCACGTCGGGTCTAAAGGCGTCAATCACGTGCTCCCGGTTGTTCTGGTCAAGCAGCATTAAGGTCACCTGGGGAAGAGCGCCCCGCGAGGGACAACGCTGAGTCACGGCTACCGGGTGTCAGCCCCGTCTGCGTGATCTGCATTCTGGCACTTTCTGTCCATCAACCCCTGGGATCCGAGGCTGCAGTTAGGACTGTTAGGACAGTTGGTGCCTTTTCTTGTCGTGTTCACGTGACAAGTGTGTCCTCACGACAGGGCTCAGGGAACACCCGCCGCCCTCCCCGAGGACAGCACTTCTCAGGCGCGCTGCAGCCTCCACCAGGAAGACCGGGGGGCTGGCCCAGCACAGCGAAGGGGAAGGACGATGGCACCGGTGCCTGCAGTCCCTCAGCCCCGGCACAGAGAGAGCAACAGGTGCCGGCTCTCCAGCCGTGGCCCTTCCTCTGGAACCAGCCCTGACGCGGCGTCCGTAACCACTGGCCCCGAGTGGCCGGAAGCCCCGGAGACGACTGGGCGGCGCCCCAGACAGAGCCCCGTGGAGGCCCAGGAGCCCGAGGGCCCATGCTGACAGCCCCGCCGCCCAGTGGCGCCCCCAGAGCAGTCGCTGGGACAGCCTCACGCACCTTTTGGTTGAAGGGCCACCGCAGGAGGGCGTCGTTGGGGCCCTTCATCACCACAAAGAAGAGAGACAGGTGTGTCCCGCGCCCGGTGCCGTCCCCGTTCAGGTAGATGCGCAGACACATCTTGTAGCCGTACCTGCTCGTGTAGAAGGCTGGGGGCGGGGGGGGGGGCAGTGAGGCCAGGCCGAGCGCCCGTGCTCCCCGGCGCCTCCCGCGGGAAACAGAGACACAGACACAATGCCCAGGTGGGGGGCACATGCTTGTCCTCAGCACGCAGTGAGCAGAACAAATACCCCGAAGGAAAAGCAGGCCATTAGAAAAGCTGTTTTTAGGGGAGCCTGGGGGGTTCGGCTGGTTGAGCGTCCAACTCTTGATTTCACCTCCGGTCACGATCTCACAGTTGGGGCACTGGAGCCCCGCACCAGGCTCGCTGCTCTCAGCGCAGAGCCCGCTTTGGATCCTCTGTCGGCCCCCCCGCCCTTCCCCCACCCACAGCACGGTTTCTCAAAAATAAACAAATGTCAAAAAGAAAAGAAAGAAAAAGCATTTCTTGAAACTGTAAATGTAACCCCAAATCGGAACCGGCCGTGAAGTTCAGGGGCGGCTTGGCTCTGGTCGAAAGGCAGTGGACAGACCTGAGTCAAGGCTTAGAAAGGGCCCAGTGGGGGAGACCCTGGGACAAGCCAGAAGCGACATCCCCGAATCCAGCACGGTGCCCAGAGACACGCGGGAGCCCAGGCACCCCCAGGAGCGGCCCTTGCCGCCTTCCTGCTCATGGCCCCGGAAACTGCCCTCCCTCGGCTCCCGGGACACTGGCCCGCTCCGGCCGGGCAGCTCTGCCTGAGCACAGACGAGTGTCTCCCAGGGGCGCGTCACGGGGCCACCGCAGCCGGAGCTCACGCCCAGTTCTCAGGTTCTGCCAGAGCCGGACTTGGAGGCAATCAGATCAGCAGGCACATTCCCGTTCCCGGGAAATGCGCTAGCAAGGGGGCACCGGCTCACGTCCAGTGCAGGGAGCCCGGCGCCCCGGACAGGCCCCTCCCCACGCGGCAGCTGCCCGTCCCCACCGGAAAGACAGAGCATGAGTGGCATCGGGGTCCGCATGGGCACGGCGCGATCGCAGGCACCATCCACCCCTCAGTCCGGGCTCTGAACACGTGATCACAGCAGCAGCTTCGCCGAAGTAAACGGTAAAGGCACGCGTGCTGCAGGCTCCTCCAGCAGGAGGTGGGGGGGAGCCCCAAGGGCCGGGGGGCCATGCGTGGCCCTGGCAGAGCAAGGGAGCACGCGGCGCCTTCCAGAGGAAACCACTGCAATCACCCACCTGAGGTCCTGTCCTTGGGGGGAATCCCGGCCAAGGTGGCCGCCCGCCCACCCCTCACCCTCCCAGGGAGGTGCTGCTGGCGTAGCAGGGGCCCCCAGGCTGAGGACGCGCGAGCAGCTCGGAAGCCAGCAGCTCTGAGGGCACGTTCCAGAACTGCACCTGGGGAGAAGATGGCGGGCGTGCGGCCGGCTACAGCCTCCTGGCGCTTCCGGGCGAAGTCGGAGATCTTCCAGATGAACACGCCATCGAAGGTGGACGCCTCCATCTCATGGACCTTCTGCTCCAGCTCCGCCATCGCCAGGTCCTTCAGGCCGATGCTCCTCTCGAGCTGCTGCACCTGGGGGCACGGGAGCCCCGTTAGAGAGCCGGCGGGAGGTGCCTCAGATGCTCCCTTGCATCATCTCACAGGACGGCGCTCCGGGAGGTGTCCCCATGCCCACCTCTCCGCTGCCCTCAGGCAGGACGGCCTCTCCCAGTGCCCGAGGCTTCCCTGGGCTCAGCTCTTAGGAGAGCTCCGTCCCCACAACACCCCAACCCCACCTGTGCCTGAAGTTCCAGAGCTCAGTGTCAGGAAATGCGCTTGTGGAACCCACAGACCCGAGAGGGGGCGGCCTCCCGCAGCCCTCCAGCACCCCCGCATCAGGCCGTCAGCGCATAGGGCTCACAGAGAGGCTCTGCTCAGACACAGAAGCAAAAGCAGGAAGAACATCACACTAGGAATCAAGGTGCCATCCTTGAAATCCCAACTCCGAGGCCCCGTGATGCCCTGGGTGCTCCGGGCCCAGACCTTGTTACTCAGGGCCTCGATCCTGTCCTGGTCCAGTCGGTGCTGCCGGCCACAGGCCTCGGCGGTCATGGCCACCCTCTCCACCTCCCGGTTCAGGACGCAGACGATGTTCTCGAAGGTGGCTGTCTTCCTCTCCAGGGCCTCACAGCGCTGCTGGAGCTCCGCAGCCTTGGAGAGCTCTGCCTCGGGGCGCGGCGTGCTGTCTCCCCAGCCCCTGACCTCGCTCTGGCCCAGGAAGCGGCCATCGGCTCCCGACAGGTGCTTGGCCTCCAGGAGGCCCCCCAGCAGCATGGCCAGGTGCTCCCGGAGCCACTGGGCCTCGTGCTGCTGCTGCTTCTCGCTCTCCACCTGCAGAGAGAAGGCGGGAGGCTCGCCGGCACGGCACCTGCGCTCAGCTCTGACCCAGAGCCCACGGGCGTGCCACAAGGTGCGGGGGGATGCTGTGACACCTTGGTGTCATTCCTCTGCTGGCGCGGCACCTGTCGCTGTGTGGCGTCAACGTCTTTCAAAAACACAAACCTTCTTACTAACTTGCCTGCTTCTACTTGAACAGGAAAAAAGACACGGTTTAAAAAGTTGCCCGGGGTAGGGGGTGGGGGTGGGGACCAGTAAAGCTACGCGTCTTCAGAGTCTCTTCGTCGCACGGGTCTGACTTTGCAGCCAATTTCTCCTGAGACTTCACAACAAATTACAAAATGTTAAATGCTCTCAAAACACCAGAGGAAGAAATGAACAAACAGACCCCGCGAGGCACAGTGCCCAGGTAGCAAGAGCCCCCTGCCAATCCAGGGGGCGTGTGTGAGGCCCGCAGGTCAGGGTCAGGTCCACAAGCTCGGCACAGCACGCGCCCTCGGCTGGAACCCCATCTGGCCGCGGGAGGGCTGCGGCTGCAGGGCCCGGGCCCGTGTCGGGCTGCGCCAGCACCACCTCGGCACACAGTGAGCAACGGTGGGAGGGGACACCCGAGACCAGGTGTCCAGGCACCGGGTGACGGCACGGCCGGGCCACCACCGCTGGGGGTTTCCGAGGAGCAGACCACCAGCTGCTCCCCAGGCGGCCGTACGC